>OW052223.1:4262462-4492302 GCA_932526605.1 Nephrotoma flavescens
ATAAATATATATATATATATATATATATATATATATATATATATATATATATATATAATATATATATATATAAATATATATATATATATATATATATATATATAATATATATATATATATATATATATATATATATATATATATATATATATATATATATATATATATATATATATATATATATATATATATATATATATATATTTAAGTTATGGCGTTACGAAAGTGTAACCAACTCGAACAGAAAGATTGATTTTCCCGAAAATTATTGTCGAAAACACGTAACATGAAGTCCGTTTGTTTTGAAACATTATCAATGCACAATGTATTTATTTACAAGAAAAAACAAAGAGTCAAATTAGAAAATCTTTAAAAAAAATATTTCTCAAAACTTAAGAAATATTTAGAATAATTAAAAAAAAAACAAAATTTAGATCAAATTAATTAGATAAAATTATTGGTGGCCTTTCAATTTCGAATAGTTCAACATGAGGAATGAAAGTGGCTCTTGTTGTTCACCACCAAAATATAAAAATCCTTAAGAAGAAACAACAAATGTTCAACAGGAAAATCAAAATAACTAATATTTCGGACAAATGTCAATGTCAATTTAACAAATCAAATTGCGAGTTTTCGACGGAAAATGAGTAGAGAAATGTCTTGTCGTGGAGGATATGCTTCCGTTTTTTTACTGCGCTGACCCCAATTATTTATAGTTTTTATATATTTATATCTACTTGAAGCTTTAAAACAACAACTTATTCAAATTAATAATGAATTTCTTAAGGCGATTTATTTAAGAACTTAACGGTATACACACAACAATCACAGATCTTAAGAAATTCTATATATCTTTGCACATACACAATTTTATTTTTAAATTTAAATTGCACAAAATGTTGCACCATAATGAGGTAAGAAGTGACGAAGAACACCAGAGCATGTACCCCCCTAAAAAAAAAAAGAGTTTGCATGAAACTTTGATCTGCTATAAAACCATTGCTTTTTGTATGCCACACACCAAAGCACCATTATCTTTATATTTTAAGTTTTAAATAAATTTAGAAGATTAAATGTCGGTTTATGTGTATTTAGGATAAATAATTTGTTTACGGCGCGGTTGATGCGAAGGATTACGCTTGAACAAATATATAATTTTTTAATTCCTGTAAAAATTCCTTAAATAGTATATAGCCACCCAAATGCCATACACAATATAAAAGGTGTATGTATAGCACTATTTTCCCGTTGTGTGTAATTGTATGTGTATGAATTTCTTCCATTCAGATCGAACGCCAATTTCCCAGGGATCTAAACAAACACATCTACACAAAACCACATATATATATATATATATATATATATATATATATATATATATATATATATATATATATATATATATATATATATATATATATATATATATATATATATATATATATATATATATATATATATATATATATATATATATATATATATATATATATATATATATATATATATATATATATATATATATATATATATATATATATATATTTATGCATACTAACACAATGATTCCAAAAATCTGATTATTTCGTCCTTATTTTCATTTTTCTCTGTACGTTTCTCTATATAACGAAATTAGGGTGAAAGTATTTTCTCATTTTACTACACAAGATTTTCATTCAACAAAAAAAAAAACTGTAAATATCGAAGTGTATGTAAAATTATGTTGTGTTTTGTGTAGGTGGTTGAAAGAATTTTTTTTTTTATGAATGGAAATATGAGCATTTAATCACTCTTTGACTACTACCCAACAATTTAATCGCTATATTCATTAAACCGTTATATTAAATAGGGTGATTCAAAAAGTGCAACCTGTGTTTGTCCCACGTATATTTGCTATATTCGTTGCTTAAAATCCGCCATATTATTACCTGATTTATTGCATGATTCATACCTAAAGCGAATTTACCGAAGTACTAGTATTTATTTATAGGTTACCCTGTATGAATTATAATATGTAGCTGAACGAATGGTTGCTATAGAAAGAAACAATAAATTTCAAAGGAAAACGTACGACCTTTATTTAGAACTAGAATGTGCGGGGAAAACATTTTCCTTATTTTTCTTATTTCATTGAAAATGACGAGAAAAAGTTTTGAATGAAAAACATAATATAGCAACAGTTAATTTTTTTTCCGTTATATACATAGCTGCTTGCTGTCAGACTTTTGTTAATAATTGTATTTTGTGTACATACGTTTTCTATGTATGTGTAGTTGAATGTGTAGATGTATGCCTTTGAATGAATTCATTACATCCATAGGGTATACATTTTTTTTTTTTTTGTGTGTGGGTGGAGGGGGTAGTGTTATACAAATAACCTGAAACGCCTCAGGATTTTTGGATCGCTGCATATTTATTTTCAATGTATATGTTTTCAGATTTACTATGTATTTTTATTGTTATCGCTATTGATTACATTTAAATCTGGTCAAACTGTTAGAGCACAATCATCCCGACAGCAGGAATATGGATCAACTAGCAATAGTAATGTCGGTAATAATGGTGTCAGTAGTAGTAGTAGTAGTGGCAGTGGTGGAGGTGGCGGCGGCGGCGGTGGGGGTGGCGGCGTTGGTGAAATAATAGCCCCACGTGCAGCCGCTATTAATTCACATGAACCGAGTTGCGAAGAATTGCGCGCAATGTGGCGGTAAGCTATAAATTAATATTTTTCTAGATAAAAATAAAAAAAATATATATATATATACATATATAAATAGTTTCTCGAAACGTCAATCTCGCGCAGCCGAGATAACAAACGAAATTCCAACATATCGTGATCCATTTGCGTATAATGTTTGGGATTTTTACTATCCAACAACTCGAAGTTTAGGCGGTGGCCGAATAAACGCCCGGTATAAAGATCATTCAAGACCCGTATATGGTAAAATTTTAATAAAGGAACCACCACCGGTACGTTTACGTGATATGTCGTATGATGATTTAACACGGCTCGCCCAGGAAACAAAACAAACAAAGCCAAAATTTCGATGGTCGGGCAGCACGAACATAGGTAATCAAAATAATTTGTTGACACCGCAACGTGGTAGTTTCCAGCGGCTTAAAGAATTAATATGGACGGAACGCGCTCGTGAATTAGCGCAGCAGCGAAAGGCCGAAGAAATGGCGGCGCGGGCAGCAGTATTGCGTGAAATAACAAATGGGCAGGGATATCCATCGCCCGGGTTTACCCGTAGCGGTGGCAGACAACATCAAAAATTCTCACAATCATTGTATCAAGGAACAAAATTAGATAATGGACATCGCGACACATTCCCAATACCTGATTTATTAGCACCAAGTAACAGCAATGGGGGGGACGGAAATTTACAGCGTCTTGATGCAAATGATGGGCCACATGCAAGGGACGGAAATCAGTATCGCGATGACACCCTAGCCTATACCCTTGTCCAAAATCCATCACAAATGCAGACGCATTACTCATCACCATATTCAAGGCAACCTATATCACATTTTCGAGAACGAAATCGTGCGGCATTAAGGCACGTAAGTTTTTAAAATTTTAAATATACATTTTTTTAACAACTCCATCGCATTTAAACAGTTATTATTATATCAAATACAAATCATATCCTATTTTATATATATATATATGCCTGTGCATACATTTATTTATATGAACATTCTAAGCATTCCGGAAGCATTTTTGTAAAATAGTTTCAGAGAACCATTCCGTTTGACGTAGAATCAAATGTATTATATATCGTCGGTTTGGTGCAACAGTGACACAACTCAAAATTTTTAATTTTTCAGTAGAGCCATTTTATCATAATAGTTTCAAATATCGTAAAATATTAATTTCTTTTGCGAATTGAGTGATTTTTTATATTGAGTGAAATTTGAATTGTGCCACTATTGCACCAAACCGACGATATGTGTATGTACATATAATATATAAATGCATATAATATATGTACGCAGCGTGACCTGTAGACCAGATTCCAGTCGATATTTAGGAATCTGGTTGAGATATTTTAATTCTATACAATGTGTGGATTTATCCTTAGTATACGCTTGAAGCAATTTATATTTAACAAAATAAGACAGTTTCACGGAATAAAAATACCGTAACCATAGGCCGAGATATTACCTGTAAAATGTACTACAGGTCATACTGTATACGTATTTGTAAAATAAAATAATATAAACAATTAGAAACAAGACAATAATTTTGAATAAATTACTTACATAATATTAAGATAGGCATAACTCGTTTAGCTCTGACATTTCGTCAGCAGCCATAAATTATTTATTACTTTAAACAACAAAGTTCCGAAAAAATTGGCAAAGGTCTATCAACAAATGGCCAAATTTAGAGGAGCTACAAGTCGTTGTATTAAATCCATAGATCTTTCCGATTTCAGAATATTTTTTTTTTTTTTTACTTTTAAAAGAACTTATTTTTTTATGAATTAAACGGTTTCATCATTTGCTATAATTTTAAAATTTAAATTTAAATGAGCCATAGCGAAACGAGGTATGCATGTATATATATATATATATAAAAATATAAATTTATATATTTTTTATATTTTTTTATCTGTGTGTGTTAACGCATGAACGTATGCAAAGAAAATTCAGTGTATAACATTTAATAATACATACCAATAAAAGATATATTGCCAAGAGAAGAGTACCCATTTTTTAAAAAAATGGCGATTGATATAAAATGGAATTATTACACCACTAAAATTTTCAAAATCGGGATAAATGAAACGAACTAAATATTGTAATACTAATTAAATAATATATTTAAATATATTTAATTTCGCCAAATTTTCCATTCGGATCCGAATATATTGAATTTACGTTTGTCATTAGAAACGTGCAACTGTATGTAGACTTTTGTGATATAAATTTCATGAATTTTTGAAATCTTTTTTTCTATTTTTTTTTTTTTTTTGCCAATAATAATTTTATTTGTTTAAATATATTATTTAATTAAGTGTATGTAGACTTTTCTGACTGACTGTATAATAGATCTGTCATCCTTTGTTAAAATAAAATATTTAAACTTCATTGGTTGATTGATTGATTTGAAGGTACGATCAAGACCAAGCAGCTGGCAATAGACACTCAGCTTTCAACATGCTTTCATGCATTATAATCTCCAAACCCAATCAGCATGATTAAGAAAATAATAATGAGTCGAAAGTATAAGGTGTGAAAACTAAATCTTAAAGCTTGAACAATTTTAAATAACTTTAAACGTTGAAATTTAAAATTTATTACCAAATTCCAACATACTTAAGTATTTTCAATTTAGTTACCCTAAGATCTTCAACTAAAATATCAAAACACATAATTTTTTTTTTTTTTTAATTTTAAACTAAATAAAATTTGTAAATACAGGAAGGAACTCCTTGGACACAATACTAAACTTATTTGATCGCGTACACCGAGACACTAATATTATTTACGAAAATAATTATGTTGCAACGGAATTATAATTTTTGATAATACAAGAAAATTCTTGTCTTCAATACAATCAAAAATATTTTATTGTCTTGCGTATATCATTTACACACCCGTCTGTGTAACTGTAAATAATTTTTTTAATTTTCTTTTTTTTAATGATGATTGGATTCAGCGTTGCCAACTTAGCCCTTCCGGCGCTAGATTTATACTCTAAGATTTATTATAACCCTATAAAAAGTAGTTTTGCACCGAAGGGTGTTAGTATTTTTCTAAAGAATAACTTAGATTTTTTTGTCGCTATCTAGGTTTTTTTTATTATTAACTATGCGATCTGTTTTGGGGCTCAAGGCTCAACCCTGCTCTTCCGCGGTTATGCTTTTTACGTCCTAACTTTACGCCTGCCGGCCAACTCGATGACGTACGGCTATAGGACCGATTTTAAGACCATCTGCACATTGCAAGCTCCATGCCAGCCTATACTGACATGGAAGATGAGTCACCACTGTGCCATTAGGTCGGTGCTATCTAGGTTAAAAAAATCAAATTAATATGGATTAGGCGCGATCTAAATTGTTCAGACTATAAGAAATTCTAGATTATTTCGGAAATCTAGATTACTAATCCGTAGTCTAAATTTGGTTTTTACCTTTTTTCGTAGATTGGATATCTGGTCTGTTCTTAAAATGTTGGATATTTTTGAGATTATCTACATCTACAGAATATCGGTGAATGTGAATTACTTTAGCCATCTGGCACTATTTTGGCTAAAATCTAGCACTCATAAAAAATAATAGCTGGCAACACTGTGAATTCGTTTGGTCACTAGTTTTTATCGTTTGGTTACATGATTAATAGTTAAGTCAGGATTGCCCAACTCATTTTGGTGCCCATGGAAAACAAATCCAAGGATTAGAATGGTTTGGTCGACTGTCGTTGAGGATTTGTCGTCACTAATTGTTTTCGATTGGTCAAGTTTTCGCGCCTGGAAAGTTATATTTTTATTTATTTCTTAATAAAAAAAAACCTTTCCAGACTCGAAAACTTCGAATCGTGCGGAAAGGTGAGTTTTCAACAAGTTTTCGCAATAAATCGTTACGCAGGGGATGATCAAAGTTGATAATAATTTTAAAAATCCAACAATTGGAATCGTTTGGTCGAGCGTCGATGAGGATTGGTAACGAGTTGTATTCGTTTCGTCGTCCCGAGTTGAGGATTCGTCACTTAATTGTGAAAATTCGTTAAAATATCAACTTTCGGCCCGATTCGAAGTGTTCGGGTATCGAAAGTATAGACAAACATTAAAAATTTTATAAATCCAACGATTTAAATTCTAGGAATGACTCAAACAAAAACAGATTGTGACAAATTTTGACAGTTGACCAAACGAGTCCGATAAGTGGATTTATAAAATTATTAGCATTTGTCTGCTTTCCAGACTCGAAAATTTCGGATTGTGCGGGAAGTTGGGTTTTCAACGAATTTTAGCAAAATAGGGATAACAAAACGAAAACAACTAGTGGCCTTGAGGAGGACAGTCAACGAATTTTGTAAAATGAAATTCCCAAATAAGCGACGAACGTGATTTTTTGGAATTAATACAATTTTGATTTTATGTTTTCCGCAATAAATTTTTTTATTTAATTAATGGGAGCCTTTTATTGTTGTAGATAGAAAATTGCTTGCCTTTATGCCATAAATTATCCATATCAGTTCAGATTATTGAACACATTATATTCCAGTTTTAATTTCAGTGGCAATGAAGGTAAGTTCCGTTATGTCAGAACCTCATTATTTCAAAAGGGGTTTGCCCAAAAAGCAAAAAAAAACTCTTTTTTTACATTTTTGTGTTGTGTCAATATTCGTGGAGCTTTTCGCCATCTACAAGTCTTCCTAAGTAAGATCATCGTCATTTCCACATTTGAAAGTTGGTTCCTATTTTTTTATTAGTACATATTATTAAAAGTATACATTGAATTTTTTTAGTATCAGTTTGCAGGATTATTCAAAATTCATTAAACAAAACTATTACTCGTTCGGGGTTCAAATTTAAATATTTTTCTTCGCTTTCTTTGTGCCAAAGATTTATTGCAAAATCAATTATTTCAATATTAAATTTTTCGAAAAACACTAATGCCATCTTTTATTTTCCTCTCGAAATAATTTTGTGTATGTAATTGTGAATAATCCTTTATAGTTGTTATCCCCGTGTATATAAATTTTATAAGAAGCAAATACAATTTAAAAATATGCACACACCAACATTTTAATGACGTAATTTGAGATGCAATTTTTAAAATATATAAATTAAAGCGTTCCTAAATATGTAATATATTCGCTATAAAAAGACAATAAATAATTATAATTAAAAAATCAATAGTTTGTAAGTTTATATAATAAAACCATGCAAAAAATAATCCCGCATATTGTAATTATAGTATTAAACCGCCAATAAATATTTTTCCTGTGCCAATATAAATTTTGACAGTTCCGGTAAAATGTATTTGTATACAAATGAAAATGAATGAAAATGAATCCGATTGAATTTGTTAGGTACACAAAAACATTTTACTGCCTTTTATCATGTAAATTACAATATATTATCTAAAACACATAATATTCGAATGCTTTTCCCATTTTCTATTAGTTTCAACAGATATGAGTGCAATTATTATATTTAACGTCAAAAATATATAATTTAAAAATTAATAGGAAAGCAATAACAATAAAAAAGCAAACTTCATATAGCGATACCATTTTAGCATATACCATGTTTGGCTTTTTTAAAATATTACAGTCAAATGCTGGATTGATTATAATATTTTGATATACAAGAGTAATACCGGAATCATTTTGTATATATATATATATATATATAAACAGCCCGCGAAAATCGATTATTGACACCCTTAATATTTTTTGATATGAAAATAAGGCTTAGAGTTTGAACTTGATCTATTGTCAGGTTTTAATTGGGATGATTACAATATACACATTTTAAAGTGTATATAACACTTCGCTCAGCTTCTGTTTTTTAAAAAACATAAAAAAAAATTAAAAAAATAAAAACAGTAGCTGAGCGAAGTGAATAAAATATAGAGTTTACACTGCGAAATTCAATTAAAGTCAGTAATTTTAAACCCCCATTTGTGTACGGTTGGAAGGTTGTTAATGGCATTTTGAACAGTATACCAGGAATCGAAACTGATCCGTCTAAACTTGTCAAAATTTTTAATGATATTTTTTTTTTCAATGTACCAAACGTCATTTTGGTTGCGAATGAAAAAAACGTTTACATTGATATTGAAGTTTTTTTTTCTCCTGTTTGTGAAAATTAAATATGTGATCTAAAAAATAGTGCTTAGAAATACAATGCTCATTTTTTTTTTATTAAAAAATGGATCTTAATGTCCTTTTAAGGTCAATATTAATATCCCCTTTTCATTCACGCATACAACCAACCATTCAACTACTCACACAACAACATTATACCACCTGCACATTGTAAGCTCCTAGTACCAACTGGCAGATCAAGTTCCGAAATAAATCGAATGGCCGTTGATTCACCTTTAATCACAATTCTTGTTATCTGATGCAGTGGAGGCTTCTGATTATTTTTATTTGGCAAATTCGGGCAAAAAAAAAGCTGAAGAAGTGCTTTATAAGTTAAAAAATTATGTTTTCATTTTAAAAAATTTATATTAACATCAAAAGTAAACCCTGATAATAGATCAAGTTCAAACTCTAAGATTTCCTTTCACATCAAAAAAAATTTAGGATGACTTTAATTGAATTTCGTGGAGTGTATATATATTTAGATATAGATTTATATAAGCATTTTTTAATTTCCATCACATTAGTGAAGGATTTTTATAAATGTACATTTCATATCATCTAAATTTCTCACCGTCGAAACATATCTGAAAGAATTTTTGCTTTTATATCATAATCAATTCTAGATATTTTATAAAAATTACGACATCAATATCGTATACTTAAATAATAAATTCCAAGATGGATACAAAATACCTGATTTTCCAATAGGTCTCTACTATATATTGTCATATTTAATATTATAAAATAATGTACTAGTAGCGAAAAGCACATTTGTAACTAATGCATCTAAATACCTCACGCATTTTATAATGTTTTATTATCATTTATTAATTTACTTGTAAAATTAATTTACAACATTTTTAATCAGAAGAATGAATTTGTTATACATATTTGAATGAAAAATAGGACACATCGTATTTATTATTTATTTTTGTAAAAAAAATGTAAAATTTCCATCCGCAGCCAATTATCAAAAGTTTAAAAAGATGTTTAACTGCGCACACTGAAAAATACAAGTACAAAAGTGTCGCTTCTCTTGAAACAGATCACAGTAAGTTAATGCCATATTAGACATGACTACAGCCAGTAGCGCCTTTTAGTCGTTATTTTTAATTTTCGAGAAATTTCAATAGCAGATTTGAAAAAATTTTCAAAATTTGATATACTTGTACAAAAACGTAAATAATTATTATGCTACCAATATCCACTAGCGACAATTTTGCCCTATATCGGGGGTGAATCTAACTGTCTTGCAATATCACATGGAAAAATATAGTGAGTGAAACAACCATATATGTTTTAAAAATAATTTTATGGTACCACTAATATCATAAGCGTTTGTTGACTGCAGAACAAAAGAAAGTTCGTGTTCAAACTTCAAAGGTGATTTTAGACAAGTATGCATATGAAGAAGACCCAGATGCAGTGGATTAAACGTGGATTCAAAAGTCAACCGTCTGCTGGTAAGGTTTTGGCAACAATTTTCTGGGATGCTAAAGTAATATAGATGAAAAAAAAGCGATTCGCGAGACGTGCAAGTGGTATAGGTACTGTAGTTTTCTAAAAAAAAAAAAAAAAAAAATGCTATGTTGCTTAAGCTGCATTAAAGCAACTGCAGCTTCGTTAGAAACTCACAGTGGGAACTCCCACTTGGCTCCCAGTGACTATTTTCCGTACCGTACACTTAAAACAACTAAAAATATTGCTGTCTCGCTCACTCTTTTTTTATCATATGATATTGCAAAACCGCTAGAAAAATTTTAATACTGACAAAGCAAAATTATTTAGCAATCACAAAATTTAAAATTTAAGGCTGAATTTTGACTAATAAAATCAAAATCAAATTTACTTTGATATAAGTTACACTGTAGAAAAATTTACCAAACTACGTGTCCTTATGTTGTATCATTTCCAGGCTAGATATTTTACGACAGATTTGCAAATTGGGCTCTTTGTTGTTATTTTTCGATAGAATTCTTTAAAGCGGAAACGCGATATTTCAAAGCGCGATGTGGTACAAAACGTTAAGCTAAAAACCAAAAAATTGAATGAAAGTGTCCAAGATACAGAAATGTCCAACATTGAAGGTTTTAATGAAATTTAATTTCACATTAATTTACGGCCGAAAATTTTAACTGCGTGCATATTCTTCAGAATAGGTCCTAGCTCCAAAAATTCTGAAAACCGGTATACTAAGGTATTTTAGTGTGCTGATTACGAATATGGCCATGGAAATATCCGCAAATCGCACCAAGTAGCTCTCAATGATCCCAAGTGGCCCTAAATTACCCCAAATGGTCTTAAATTACAATTAACCTAAACGTGAAAAAATATTTTCTTTTTTTCGGAGCACAAATGCTCTTAAGATTTTTTTAAATCGTTTTATACCTTAAGATTGACTACTTTTATAAAAATAAAAAAATTATTTCATGGAAAATGGGAAAATTTAATTTTAGTTTATTGGAATTTAAAAATCGATAGGGGCGGGATTATAGGACTGGGTTATATCAGGCGGGTCGCTACGCTCCCGTCCCTTCGAAATGCACATTCTGTACCATATCGCGTTTTGTATCACGTTTTGAAATATCGTATTTTGAAATGATTAAGAAGAAATTTTTGACTTACAAGGTCAGCCAGTCCTTCTTTAGTGGCGCAAATTACCAGGTCACGTTCAAGTAGATTTGCCACATCCAGAAACTTTTTGAATTGCTATGATATTTGATTTACTAATTTGTTTCATTTTGTACAGATTTTTTAAATTGTTGTAGATTAACTGATCAAGCAGGATTTCAGACGTAGAAGGTGAACAAAAAATTTATCTATATGTGGCGTTAAAAAATTTTTGGGGTCACAAATACTGCTTATTATTTTATCCTCAAATACAAAAATATTTAATGACCTCAAAGATGATGCTGAACGTTTGTTATGTAATGATTATGTTTTTTATGAAACATTATCTCGGTAGCGGTATTTTTATAACAAAAATGTGAAATATGTCTGATTGTATTTTGAAAGAGCGAATTTATCTATTTATATATTGAAGGGGATATGTTCACTAATTATTAAGGCATATTTCTTCTCGATACTGTAAAACTTTTAAAATGTAGCAAATTTAGGCTACTTTCCGATGCTGATTTCTGTTTTAAAAAAAAAATTAAACCGACATTTCACCAAGATACAAGCGTTTGAAAATAGGGTATTTTTTCTAAAAAATTTACTGTTGCGTTTTTTGTTTTGCGCAGTGTATCTGTAGTATTTCCCGTTTTTTTCTTTCCCTTCCAATTTTCATCAAAATCCGACTCATTTGTCGGTCAAAAATGACCGAGATATTGGCAGAAAAACAAAACCACTTATGTTTGTTATGATTTTGAGTTTGGTATTTATTTAAATCGATGTGTTTTTTTTTTCTAAATACTAATTAAAAATGTTGGCAATTTCCGGCAAACCCAGACAGATAACAAGTACTCGATGGTGTCGCAGTTTAAAACCCCTGATATCATGAATATGTGAAAATAGTTTAGTGATGTCCAATATTTTTTTCACAAATTGATTTTAAATTTAAATTTAGTCCACTGAAAAGTAGCAAAAAAATAGCTAAGTGGTTTTGTTGAACTGCTGAACTTCAACAGGTGTTTTTTTCAACTAATAGAAATACTTAAGTGAATTGAATAAAATCAATACAAAAATAATTTTTGAAGTCTTTTTTTTACAAATTTTCCATCTTTATGTCAAAAATTCAAATTTTTGAAGTCCCTACCCTTGAACATGCCACATACATCTGATCATGAAAGAAGCAGGAACTTTCCAAATTCACACCTGTAAACTTAAGGAACTGTCCTTGAACTTTCTTGATGGTTATGACAAATGAAAGTCTAACTGGGACTGGACTTCTTTGAATCTGAATGGAAGGTCGGTTGGTATCATGGCAGTGCCTGGTTTTTGGCTCTCTACAAGGATGGCTCTCTCGCATACCCAATCATGATTTTTGAATTTTTTATCAATGTTTGGGTATATTTTATGAATCAGCTGCTGTCCATTGGACGACACTAACTGGCACAGATTTTCAGTGAATGTGATTTCACCTGTCAGTGTATCAATGGGGAAAGTGTCACCGCCAATCTGCAGCAGTTTCAAATTTTTGTAATTTGATGAATGTCGGAGCCACTTCTCTCTGGAGTTTTCCCCCCCGAGCTGTGTCTTACCTTATAAAGTTCAAGTCCTCTTCGGTTTGATCTTGTGTATCTTGGCAACAGTTCATCATGAATCTGAATGCTTACGGCCAAACCGAAATAGTATTCTCTTTTCCATGCTTGCAATGTTATTTGATAAGCAAATTTCTAAATTTAAACTTGATGAAGATCAGATGTATGAAATTTGTAACGAATTATATTCGCGAGGTAAAATTCTCGTTGAAGATATACTGCGGTTCACTTGATTAGACGCGCTTGCAATTGTACTTTTAAATACAAATTTTACTGTAATTTCTCGCGGAACCAAGAAAATATTTTTATTGAGAAGTAAAAAAAAAAAAATTAATTTATATCTTTATTTTAATATTTTTTTTTATTAAGAAACTCTTTATCCCCTCTCTAAAAGTTCATAAAAGACGCTGTCCTTGAGAGAGTCATTTAAATATTTTAAGTAGCCCAACAAAATCTCTACTCAGTCAGATTCAATTCCTGCAATCAGCTGTTTGTTGGATTCGTATTGTTTACCCCCTTCATAAACCTTGCGAGTGAGCCAGCCCCAAATATTTTCGATGATATTTAAATCGGGCATTATGAGGCCCAAATAGCTCCTAAATTTCTGTAAAATCTTTTTCATTTTTTTTTTTTTCAATACAATTTGTATGATAAAAAGTTATGAAACATAAGAATTTTTAAAAAAATAACAATAAAAATATGAAATATAAAAAGATAAACAGACTAAAACTCTAAATAGAAAATCGATGTTAGGGTGACTCGACGAAATAATTTTGAATTTATTTGTTGTCGAAGGCTAAGTGGATGCTGGTCAAATGAGGAAGGGGCGGTTGCCAGGAGCATTACCTCAAACGTTCACTAAAAAAATGTGGAACAACAAACAAGAACTGATCATTGTTCCTAATTCCAGCACACGATAACTATTGTGACAACAACAAGCAAGATGGTAATCAATTGCTTGATAGAATTTCATTTCATCCTCATTAATCCAAATTTCACTTAAGAAAATTAAATCAGGGGTGGGATGTTGTAACATCACTTTTTACGATACTATCGAAATTTACATCTCTTTCATCACAAGAAAGCAAAATTGAAAAGTGAAATTTGTCGTTTCAATTTTATTCGGAACAAGAGATATAGTATTCGATAAATATCGAAAAAAGTGATGCTACAACATCCCACCCCTGGTCCATCTAAGTGAATTTTTTTGCATTCGAAAAAACAACTTTTTCCTTACAACCCAAGTCATGTAATGCTTGGCGAATTCCAACCTTTGTTGCTTGCGTATAGTGTTTAGTGGAAAATTGCGCTACGAACCGTTAATTTGCTTGGCTGAATTCATATTTTGAATATCTTAAAAAAAAATAGCAACTTCCAAGGAAATTTACTCACAAATACTTCAATTTTCAATGCGACTAAACAAGTGAACAAAAAAGTGCAGTTACTAGTACAGTTATTTTACTGATTACTAATTTTATCTCTCTTCTCAATAAAAATATATTCTTGGTTCCGCGAGGAGTTACAGTGAAATTTACATTTAAAAGTAAAATTGCAAGTGTGTCTTCAACGCAAATACCAATTAGAGATAACAATAGATAGCATACAGATCGAGGCAACTAGAATACTGCTTTAAAAATTTTACTACACGACAGTTCCCATTTTTGACTATAGATATCAGTTTATTAAATAAGGGAAATATTTTTGTTTTCGTGAAACGTCACTAAATGCTTGAATTTTTACTAAATTTTCGCTAATTTGCATTTATAAAATATTAACAGTGTAAATCACCACAGTAAAACAATTCAATACAGCGGCGATTGGAATCTATTGGAATCTATTTGAATCCAATAAGAATTTCCGTCATATTTTCCAATTGGAACCGTATACGTGATTTTTTTGTTAGAAACTTCATGGGCTCTAGGAAGAGAGAGATGATGATAAGATTATGAAAAAATTCATGAGTTTTCACATCGAAAATGGATATTGCTTCTGTTACAAAATTTCATCGAAAATTTAGATTCAAAAATCGGCCTTAGGGCCTTAATTATATAATTGTGTTAATGAGATGAAAATTTGTAAGAATAAAATTTAGTGAGTTATCATATAATTCACTAGAGTTACTGATACACGGGTGTTTTATATATTAAGAACGAAACGTGTGATCATTGAGTTGTAATATTCAGTCGCCATGGCCTGATCGAAACTACACTCGCGAGCAACAAAATCGGCTTAAACCTTTATCACAGAAAGGGGATTTTTTTTTAAAAAGGCTTAACCAATTTTTATACTTTTACTTTAAAATCAAAAAAAATGACACTATTTTCATAAAAATTGGTTCAGTACTTTTTTTATAATGAATTTTGAACGAAAACGCAACAAAAATTGATAAAAAAAAATATTGGGGATATTTAAATTTAAATAACAAAAAAATCAAGCAAAACAGAAACAAGTTTATTGAATAATACTTAGTATTGTCACCCCTTGCGTCTACAACAGTTCACATGCGGTTCCTCATTGACCTTATTAAGGTTTTCACAAAAATACTTGAGGGATCACACCCCAATCCTCATCCAACGCAATCTTGAGGTCACTGATGCTAGATGGTACCGGATTTCTGGCTCGGACCCTCCATTTTAGTTGTCTGTACTGAGAGCGGACCATTTCATTAACGCCCTCGATATATCTTTCAGAGGTCAGACCTCCTGTATGGCCTCCACCAGGTACGAAAACAAGATTAGTTGAGGGAAAAACTAATCTTGTTTTCGTACCTGGTACGGCGGTATGCAAGCCCACACCATGCACGAACCACCGCCGTATCAGACTGTTTCAGCAAACCAGCAGATGTGTTCGTGAGCAGATTCGAGTCGCTTTTTGCGGCGGCGTGCTGCCAATTTTGGATCTCTGTCCATTGACTAAGAACTCCATCTCGAACTTGCCTTAGCTCCTGCTGCACATCGACGCCCGTGAGATGGTGATTTCGCAGTGAAGTTAGAAAGACGAGCGACTTCTCGTTAATGGCGTATTTCTTTCAATAAAGCAACAGTTTGTGCGGTTTTTTCCGGAGATTATCCATGGTTTTGAGGAAACAACAAATGAAACTGGTAGAGATTTGTTCATGTCAACGTCTGCTAAGTGAATGATGACAAATATCGGTCAACGTGGTATTATACAGGAGATGGCAGGTCATCAATTATTTTCACCGAAATATCGCATTTTAGCGCGATTGCTTTAATTTGAAAATGCATCCAACCCCTATCGGGATTCAAACCCGGTACCTCCCGAACCAAACGTCAAAACTTTATCCACTGTGCCATTTGTTCGGTCAATAAAAAAAGATAAAAAGTTATTTTTTTTTTATTGATAACTATGCGATCTGTTTTGGGGTTCAAGGCTCAACCCTGCTCTTCCGCGGTTATGCTTTTTACGTCCTTACTTTACTGATTTAAGACCATCTGCACATTGCAAGCTCCATGCCAGTCTAAATTGGCATGGAAAATGGGTCGGCCCATGGGTTTTGCACACCGACAGGGGTCATAGATGTGTTACATTTCACCACAGATCCGTAATCTGTTGATGAAATTTCACTTTGCATCCTGCCCCTATCGGGATTCGAACCTGGTACCTCCCGATCCAAAGCTTTAACCACCGTGCCAATTGGTCGGTTAAAAAAAAATGTTGTTTTACGAAAATCGGTATGCGCAGAGGTTTGAGACGATTTAGTTGCTCGCGAGTGTAGATATTGCTTCAATAACAAAATTTCATTGAAAATTTTGCTAGACGAAAACACATAAGTGGTCCAGTTCTAACAAATTTATTGATCGTGCGGTAATTATATTATTCCCGTTAGCAAATGTATTCCAAATAGTTTCATTATTTCATTGGGTTTTGTGCATTTAAAACCCGAGCGCGCCTTTTGTATAGCGTACATGTTTGTATGAAGCGCAACTTCTTCATACATTTGCTGTGGTATATATTTTTCAAATATTTGTAAAGGCGTTCCGGATTCCATCTAAGTTAGAGTTGCCTCAATTTTTTTCTAAAATTCGTCGCAATAATAAGATCTTATTAGTTTCCTTCGAGTATGAGTAAAAAAAAATTTGTCGCGACGTTTCAGCAACATAAAGAATTATAAAAAAAAAATCTGGCCAAGACAATTTTATAATTTATCCAAAAGCAAGATTTCTTGGAAAGATTTCTTAATTTTATCAATTTATAACTAGAAACTGTTAACAAAACCAAGTAAATACAATGGTCGATCTGAGATTAGAAGGAACACAAATACGAGCCCCTATCGGCGTGCAAAACTCATGGGCCTACCCATCTTCGATGTCCAGTACTACAGGCTTGCATAGCAGGGATTAAAAAAAAATAGTCTCCAAAAAACTAAATTATAACAACATAAACAGCCAATAAAACCTTACGGTTTTCAACAGTACAATTTTGTTCGGTTCGTGTCACACTAAAATCGATAATATACTACGAAAAATATCCATCAATTTTTTTTTCGTTTTTTTTAATTACTGAACTCTTGATTTTTAGAAAAAAAAATGAGTTGGAGTCACGATTCAAAATAAAATTAAAAAGTATGTTTTGGAAATTAAAAATTTAGGACATGCAAAACAATCTTTTAGTTCATGAAAACACATTTTAGACTTAGGGCTGAGAATCATATCATGCACATAAAACCATAAAACCATGTCTTTAAAAATCTCATATCACCCTTCATGTCCTTTCCAACGAATCCATGTCTGGTGTGGAATATGGAAGTGCCATATCGTCAGCAAAAACGACAATGTTACCATGCAATTTAAAATCGAATATCGAATTGCAGTAAATCAAAAAAAATCAAAGAGGCCTTAATACCGAGGCCTGTGGAACACCTATATTAACTATATTTCCATTGTTGTAGATATTATTGATACAAACACTTTGACTTCAGTTTTCTCTTTCGATATATGATAACTTATCCTTATAGCCCCTCCCCCCCTCCTTATAAATGATAACCCTAATTGCCTCCTATCCAAAAAATTGATTTTATCCAAAACCTTCAATAATCTAAATGTTCGGGAAGGTGTCAAGTAAAGTAATTGGACGATCATTATTGGGGTCAGCACGAAATTTCAAAAATAAAAAATTCGAAATAAAAAGAAACAATTGATTAGTGTATTTTAAGGGAGGATTTTTTTAATATTCTTGAGTTAATATTTATTTCTAAAGATAGTTACGATAGTGATAAATCTAGTTTTTTTCACTAATTGCTACCTACTAACTTCTTTGGAAATAAATCAACCACAAATGTTGGGCCCAAAACATAAAGGTATTATTTTTTTTGTCAACATTGAGAATTATACACAATCAAGTTTTATATCTGATTGGTATGTTGCATTTCCAGTTTGATACTACGTATTAATTTAAAATAAAGTAACCCCTCTCTAGGAAGAACGTTTGCATAAAATTGATCGAGACATTTTATCCCTCAAAATATTTTTTCAAATAAGTGAGTATTTTTTCAACAAGTTTTAATTAGCGAAAATTCGGCTATTATAACATTAGTATAGGTTTTGTTCAACATATTCAAAAATCAATACATACATAATTATATATAAATGACACAAATACATATCTCTTTATAGCAAAATTAAATATGCGTGTGCGTGTAGATAGGTAAATGTGTGTTTAATAAGTAATGAATGGATCTGAATGTGTGAACTATGCAATATTTATAAATTAATTACTCAATAAAAATAAATGAAATTTTGAAGAAACAATAAATAAATCAATTAAAATAATATAATGTGATGAATATCGACAATAAGTAAAAATATATATATATATATATATATATATATATATATATATATATATATATATATATATATATATATATATATATATATATATATATATATATATATATATATATATATATATATATATATATATATATATATATATATATATATATATATATATATATATATATATATATATATATATATATATATATATATATATATATATATATATATATATATATATATATATATATATATATATATATATATATATATATATATATATATATATATATATATATATATATATATATATATATATATATATATATATATATATATATATATATATATATATATATATATATATATATATATATATATATATATATATATATATATATATATATATATATATATATATATATATATATATATATATATATATATATATATATATATATATATATATATATATATATATATATATATATATATATATATATATATATATATATATATATATATATATATATATATATATATATATATATATATATATATATATATATATATATATATATATATATATATATAATATATATATATATATATATATATATATATATATATATATATATATATATATATATATATATATATATATATATATATATATATATATATATATATATATATATATATATATATATATATATATATATATATATATATATATATATATATATATATATATATATATATATATATATATATATATATATATATATATATATATATATATATATATATATATATATATATATATATATATATATATATATATATATATATATATATATATATATATATATATATATATATATATATATATATATATATATATATATATATATATATATATATATATATATATATATATATATATATATATATATATATATATATATATATATATATATATATATATATATATATATATATATATATATATATATATATATATATATATATATATATATATAGGTATATATTTACTATAAATAATATATATAAATATAGTATATATTTACTATAAATAATAAATTAAACTAGTTTTTAAAATACAAAAAATTATTAATTATTAATATATTCAAAATTCTTTTTCTGGTTGAATAAATATTGTATTGAAACAAATAAAACATATCAGTTTGCTTTACATATTGTATAAAATCTTAAAATTAATGTGTTTTCTGTTTTTAACTAATTATATTTAATTATTATTAAATAGATTCAGCAATTAGTCAAACAAATAATAATTCTAAATGTTGCCGATTTTTATAGTCATAAATATTAATATTAATTATACTACTGTCACATTCTAAGTTTGGCTAATTTCAGAAGCAAAAAAAAAAGAAAAAACTCAACATATTTCACAGGGCCCGTGAATATGTTTTTATTTATTTAGTTAATTATTTTTATAAATTATTATTATAAAGCCAGAAAAAAGAGATATAAATATTTAAATAATATAATTTTCATAATTATGTAATTTATAATGCTGATTATTTAATAATAAAAATAAATAAAATTTCATTGTATGGCTCCCGAATAAAAAATCATTTAAAATCATTTAAAAATTAATTAAAAATAATAATAATTATTATAATAATAATATTAATAAATACCTATGTAATTTAAAGAAATTTTGCGAGAAAAATTGCTAATTATCTATATTTCTCTAATTTTTTTTTTTTTTTTATTTTCTTTGTATTATTTTCTATTCAGACGTTTTATTCCGTTTTAATAGAAATATAAAATATAAATTATTTATTGTAAAGTGCAGGCAATCAAAAGGTCAAATAGAAAAATCAAAATAAAATACTAACTTAATTAATTTTTAAAACAAAAATATTTTATTGAATTTAATATTTATGTACCAAAATACCAAAAATGTATATTATAAATAAAAAGACAATATTTGAATACACACAATTTTCTGGGAAATTTTTCAACAGAACCAAATGTATTATCGAGTTTTAATTGATTCGCCGCCGTTTAACTATGGGCATGGTATGACAAACTAATAATTAAAATATTGGGTTGGGGAAAAATAAATACATCATTATTTTTTGTCCCTATTAGCTAAAACCTGAGATATTCAGTTGTAATGAGACTCTCTTAGGGCCATTTTTACACCACCAAGGGCACTTGTTATGGACAAAAAACAGATGATAATCGCTTGGGCCACAATCGCTTAGGCACGGACTATGCATAATAACCTCCCAACCAAGCTCCCGGAGCATCTGGCACGTGATCATGAACGTGTGAGGAGTGGCGTTGTCCCAGTGAAACACAACGCCTCCCTATTGGCTAGTTCTGGCAGCTTCTGGTCGATTGCTGCCTTCACTCGATCAAGTTGCTGGCAGGAGTGTTCCGAAATAAATGCTCAGGGCATTGGGCAGTAGGTCGTAGTAGATGATTCCACCCAAACCCCACCGCACATAAAGCAAACCCTTCCTGGCCGTCAATCCTTTTCTGGCCACCGTTGGGTTGCTCCGCCGGCAGCAAAACTAACTATAGCACAAGAACCTTATAAAGCCAGCAAGAACTATATCCCTTACAGCACAATGGATTGTGCACTATATGATTTTTCGATCGGAACCTTATAATTCCAGCCAAAACCTAATTAAGTCAGCCGGAATCATGCTAACGCCAAACCAACTATGGCACAAGAAGCACATTGTGCACTATATCATTTTTCGACCAAAACCTTATAACTCTAGCGGGAACCTTATAAAGCCAGCTAGAACTATATCCCCTACAGCCAATTTAACTATGGCACAATAAGCACAATGGATTGTGCACTATATGATTTTCCGGCCAAAATCTTATAATTACAGCCAAAACCTAATAAAGTCAGCCGGAATCATGCTACAACCAAACCAATTATGGCACAAGAAGCTCAATGGATTGTGCATCATTGTGAAGTATATGATTTTTCGATCGAAACCTTATAAAGCCATCCGGAACCATATCCTATACAGCCAAACTAACTATGGCACAAGAAGCACAATGGATGATTTTCCGGCGGAACATTATAATTCCAGCCAAAACCAAATAAAGTCAGCCGGATTCATGCTACAGCCAAAATTAACTATAGCACAAGAAGCACATTGTGCACTATATGATTTTTCGGCCGGAACCTTATAATTCTACTTGGAACCTCATAAAGTTAGTCGGAATCAGGCTACAGCCAAACCAATTTTGGCACAAGAAGCATAATGGATTGTGTATCATTGTGCACTACATAATTATTCTACCGGAACCTTATAATTCCAGCGAGAACCTTATAATGGCTTGGAAACTGCTTTATCGCGAGAAAACCAACAACATTCGAAGGCTTATAACATTTACACCGAAATATAATCCACCAGGAACAACAATGTTGACATCAGATGTAAAAGCCTCATGTAATGTATACAAAAGGGGACACCGCACTCAAGATTGTGGAAAATTTAAAGCGATGAGAATTTATGAGAAAAACCAACGCATCTCACGGCAAGAGCACTGCAGGAACTGTCTTAAACGCATCCACTCGATAATGCATTGCACGCTCAGTCAATCATGCAAGCAATGTGGCAGACACTGTTGCAGATGAGAAAGGTGAAGACTACGTCCAAAGGCAGCTGACAGCTTAAAATTAAAAACAATGAAAGTAGACCTGAGAATTATGGGAATTGGCGGAAGTGAAAAGCAAATGAAATGAAAGTGAACCTTTCAAAAATTAAACAATCAAATATTAACCACTGGACGATTCTGGGTATAATATTGCAGGCCCAATAGATTTACTCCTAGGGGCAGATTATTATGCGAATATCGTTCTATCTGATATATTAACGCAAGGCAACAAACAACCAATGTGCGCTAGGCCCTTCACGCTAGGTTGGATAATGTTGGGAAAATAACAGGAAGCTGTGTGTTAAATAAAGCCGCAGTAAAAACAACTGCAATTGCTACTCCGGAAAACTCTCTGTATGAAATCGAAAAAACTCTCAAAAGGTTTTCGGAGATCGAAAATTTACATCCCACCTGGGATTTCAAGACAATTTGCATGTTGTGATTGGCGGTACGGCGCGCTATACGTGGAAGCGTCTTTGGCCAAATTCAGTATTAGATTCATGACACAAATCACCTAATTTATTTGGAGATAGTCAGAGGGCTCCGCGTAAAGGTATCAATCTCGTCCTCCATACCAAACGCGATTAATTGAAATTGAGGATATTTCAAAGGTTTTTTGCAATTATAAATTTATAGTATTTTGAGAAATAATTTTCATAATTCATAATTTTGAAAACGCATTTAATTACATTTAAATTAATTCCCATGGTCTGTGCGAGGCCGACCCCATCAAATCTGTCGTTAAATAAAATAATGTGCCGTGATTCTAAAAATAAATTATTTTTATTCGTTTATTTACATTTACATTTAAAAATCGTTTTTATCGTTGTTACTTGATTTTCACTTCTACGCTACTAACCCCATTTTCTTCTTCAATGATTCGGGCATTTCTGGGGGTGGTGGTCGTGGCATACGCAAATATACTTTAACAGCATCGTAGATAAACCATTGGGCTGCGGTTAGCGTACCAATCATAACAATTCTTGGCATTAAACCTTTCCATAAACCGGCGAAACCTAATTTCTTGCATACATCAACCGCAGAAGCTCCCTTTTCTTGATTCAATTTTGATACAACTGTATCAGCTGGATGTGACACAATGGCACAGAAAACACCAGCAATATAACCTAAAATATAATATTTTAAGCTGTATTAGTATTGGTGTTTGAACGTGTATATAGTTTTCAATTTTACTTACCAGCGGCAAATGTAACAATAAGCTGTTCACCTTTGGTACAGTCGGCACGTGGCTTTGGTACAACATATTTGTATAGTAATTCCAGTGTACGTTCAAAACAGGCAAATTTCATCATTGTATACGGAATTTGTCTCATCCACAGTGGTACTAAACCTTTGTAGAATGCATTAAAACCCTCTTGCTCGTACATTTTTGGTAAGGCTTCACGTAATGTACTGGCATAACCAGGCATGGTTTGTATTCTTACTTTTGCCGCTTCCATTGGCGATAGAGCAATATCAGCAAAGAATTCAGCTGAGGCCGATGCCGATAAATAAAGTGATGTTCTCCATAAATATGAATTTTCTTCACCAATTAAATTCGAATAGAATACTTTGAATACTTCATATAGGCCAAATTTGCATAAACCTTGCATTGAATAACCAAAGAATGTTGGTGCCCATCCTTTTGCTAAACCTTTAACACCTTCCTCGGCCAAGCTCACACGGAAACCATTGAATACAGTTTTATATTTTGCAGAATCCACTTGTAACCGACATTTTACCAAATCCAATGGTACTACCATTGTATGGGTCAAGCCACATGATATAACACCGCCTAATCCACATAGTGCAAAATACTGTCCCGAACCAAATTCACATGAATCTCCGGTTGGTGTAGCTGCCGCCTGTATTTGACGTTCAAAATGTTGTTGGGATCCGTTTGTATTGCCGTCGCAATTAGCACTTGTAATTGGACTTTTAAATGGAGAATTTTTTACTACTTCCAATAAATTGTTAAATAACATTTTTGCTTATTGTGTCACAAAAATTATATAATTTTCTAAAAAAAAAAAAAAATTAAATATCGAATATTTAGGTATTATGCAACTCAAAAATAATTACGAAAAGAAAATTTCCACAAATTAATTTTAATTAAATAAAAAAACTGACTTACAATTAATTACCGTAATTTTTAATTTAATTCAAAATCACTTTAATTCGTAATCCCAACAAATTTAAAAGTGATTTTGTTTTCAGTGTGATTTTATTTTACCCGCGACTTTTCTTTTAATAATTTTCAATATACAACACTAAGTTCTTTATTAATGCTTTGCATGCGAAATAACATATATAAACATTAAAATTGGGGCTAATTTGCACAAATTAAAATGTACCAATTTTTCCGAGCAACATGAAAATCCTCGGAAAATCCGTCGATCGGAATACAATGATATGTATTTTTAGAATTTAATTGTGTATGTCTAAGTATATTACTAGTTCATGTCATCTCTAGTTAAATGGGGTTTGTGCCAAAAAACTACTCTAAAAATATAAGTCAGTTTACATACATGAGAAATTATTTCAAAATTCTAAATCATTTCAATGTTGAGCTAATATTATTTCACGATGATCATGATATTACAACAATAAAAATTATTTTTGGTATTTAAATAAGGTTGAGTTCAGGGGCAACGTTTTATTTCGATCATCTGTGTTTACGACAGTACGTAAGCCAAGCTAATTATTTTTTTTTTTTTTTTTTTACTAAAATGGTTTATATTTACAGATACACGGAGTTGTAATTTGTGACCACTGCTACCATTACCAAAAACCAAAAGACTTGTTGGCGCAGAATTGAGTGCGACGAAAAAGTTATGAAGAGTTATGAAAAACGATTAGCTTTATGACATAGTCAGATTAGCAGCATTCATAAAAGTTATGTAATTATCAATTTGTATATATGCTCAAAAATTATTAGGAAGAATATAATTAAATTTAATGTTCAACGATCAGTTAAGTTGTACCAAAAAAAATTAATAATTAGAAGTGAATATACACGCATCAAAAAGTTGAGACACCTAGTTTATAATTCCCCATTTATCCAACGTGCCGAATTCCATCATGTCGGTTAAGTAATAGCCGTGTCCCGTGTTAGGTGGCAACATTCCAAAACTTCTTCCAAAAATCATTTTCGAATCCTATTTCACTTCAACATATCCAATCCCATCATAATCGGTTAAAAATTGGCCAATTTCCATCCCAGATGGCCATATTTCAGAACTTTTTCCTAAAATTATTTAAGAATCTCATTTCCATCCACAATGTTTAATTTCATCAGAATCAATAAAAATGACCGAGGTCTGTCCCAGGTCGCCATATTCCAGAACTTCTTCCAAAAATCACTTAAGAATCCCATTTCCATCCAACTTACTCAATCTGGTGGCAATATTCAAGAACTTCTTCCATAAATTATTTAAGAATCCCATTTCTCTCGGCCATGCTCAATTTTATCAGAATCGAATACAAAATGATCAAGTTCCGGCCCAGGTAGCCAAATTCCAGAACTTCTTCCAAGAATAATTTAAGAATCCCATTTCCATCTAACATACCCAATCCCATCATAATCGGTTAAGAGTTGGGCGAGTTCCGTCGCAGGTGGCCATATTTAGAACTTCTTCCAAAAATCACTTGAAGAATCCCAATCTCATCGTAATAGGTTGAAAATTGGCCGAGTTCCGACCCAGGTGGCAATATTCCAGAACTTCTTCCAAAAAGCATTGAAGAATCCCATTTCTATCGGACATGCTCAATTTGATCAAAATAGATTACAAAATGACCGAGTTCCGGCCCAGGTGGCTCGAGAGTGGCCTTTTCCAAATTTTCCTCCAAAAATCATTTTAGAATCCTATTTCAATCCAACATATCCAATCCCATCATAATTGTCAAAAATTGGCCAATTTCCATTCCAGATGGCCATATTTCAGAACTTTTTCCTAAAATTATTTAAGAATCTCATTTTCATCCACAATGTAGAATTTCATCAGAATCGAATAAAAAATGATCGAGTTCCGTCCCAGGTGGCCATATTTCAGAACTTCTTCCAAAAATCATTTAAGAATCCTATTTCCATCCAACATACCGAATTTCACCATAATCGGTTGAAAATTGGCCGAGTTCCGACCCAAGTTGCCATATTCAAGAAATTCAAGAAAATCCTGTTTTTGGGGATCGAATAATCAGCCGTAACGGAGATGTCAATTGGCCACCACGCAGCTGCGATTTGACTCCGTTGATTTTTTTTTTGTTTGGAGCTATTAAGGATAAGTGATACGCTAACCATCTGACTATCCAAGACTTAAAAGATCAAATCGACGCTTCCACGTGTAGGGCCGGCCATACCGCCAATCACAACAAGCAAGTTGTCTTGAAATTATTTTTACAAATTCTAGGCACCATCCCAACTAGAAAACACTAAATTCCACACTTGGCACTCATTATCTCGATGATTTTTTTGGATTATTAAAGAATTAAGTGATTTTGGCCAAAGACGCTTCCATCTGTCTTGAATTTTTTTCTACAAATTTCAGACACCATCCCAAGTTGAAAATGCTGACCATACCAAGATTAGAATTTTGCGCGGTGGAGCTTAGTAGTACATAAATTTTTAAAGTTAGGGAAATACGACCAATGTTTGCAGCAGCCTCAATTTACATCTGGACAGATTGAAAAATAGTGCTGCATTGGCTGAGGAAGCCGATTCATGAATTAAAAACGTTTGTGGCTAATCGAGTCAACAAAATGTTAAGAGGTTCAACATTAGAGCAATTTCGTTATATTGGAACTGAACATAAACCTGCTGATTTAATATCTCTTGGGATAAAGGTTACAAATTTATTAAACAATAAATTACGGTGGGAGGGTCCGAATAAGCTGAAGCAAGCCATTTAATCCTGGCCTGTATATGGGCTCCAAAATCATCCAATAAGGAAACAACCGCTCTAATTAAGACGGAATGTAAGGCGCCACCAATTAAGTTTGATGTTCTTCGATTTTGTAAATTATGCTTTGAACCAATTCGTAGACGAAGAATTGCCAAGGATGCTAAGAATGTAAATCAATTACTGGACAATGATAAACCACAAGAACCAAATCAAAGCAACGTTGTAATTGCCTCGCAGAAACAATAATTTTCAGTTGACTATGAGGCGACGTTCTAATAAGGGGTTATCAAAATCCAGTCGACTGTGGATGTTGACACTTCGTGTAGTACTTCGTTGGAGCCAACGGAATTCTTGGTGAAGCCATGACATTATGGCCGTATGAAACCTTGTTATAGCAGAGATTTCATCGAATCAGTTGTCTGCCTGGCAGAAATTACAAAAATTACAGCAAGAATTCTAGGACAGGTGCGGTCGCGAGAGTATAAAACTGAATAGCAACGTCGTAACAAATGGGCAAACGAAGCTAGATCATTAAAGGTTGGAGATATGGTATTTGTACGAAATGAAATAACACCACCAAGCCAGTGGATGATGGCGAGAGTTATCGAAGTACTTACCGGACGGGACGGAACGGTGAGAACGTGTAAGGTTAAGGCTGAGAAGAGTGAAAGACGAGAGGACGACAACATTCGATGATGGTTTTCCTTAGTTTACTTTTTGGAGTTTTTTTCTAAGGTTTTCCCAGTATACTGGATGTGGACAGCAGGCAACGGATATTTATATTTAAATTTGAATTGATTATAATTTGTGTGTATTGTTAACGTAAGATTACGCACTCCGCATATTAGATCAATTGGTATAAAACGGTCTGATATATGAGCGCGCGAGTTACGCCCTGTACCAACACAGGCCTTCACCTCACTAACAATAGTGGTGAGAACATTCCAAAATGCATAATTCGACACATAAACAAATCGCAAACACGTCGCAAATTCGACACATGCATTGGAATGTCAACATGGCGAGAAAGTTAATGGTAACAATGGCTCACGAAGCTCAAGAAGCCATGGCTATGTTAAACTCTGGTATCCTCACATCCACAAAGATGAGGTAGACCAACAAATATATAAAATGCTACAAGAGGGTATAATTCGCTCAAACTACTCACCATGGGGTAGCCCTGTAGGGGCAATCCGCTTCCGTATGATGTGATGTGGCGTATTTGCTTATGGATATGACAAAATAACGCCAATTGTTTTGCACTTTCCACTTATACAAATCGTAAACTTTTCAATTTTAATTTTATTTTATTTTATGTAAAAATTTAGAATATGTTTTTATGTGGAAGCGCACCGAATGACTGACATAAATTTTTTTATCCATTCGTCCATTTGTGAAAATGTCATGTTGGTACTACTTTTCGTACCAAATTACCGAACACATCTCAAGTACAGAATAACTGTACGCAACCAAATATTTTAGTACGTTTCGATTTGAGATGTCTAAACAAATGTGACATTTCTCAAATGATTTACTGTCAGTTTATCGTGAACAATTTATCGTGAGCAATTTATCGTAGAACAATTTATCGTAGAACAATTTATCGTGGAAACAATTTATCGTGGAATCAATTTATCGTGGAACAATTTATCGTAGAACAGTTTATCGTGGGCAATTTATCGTATAACAGTTTATCGTAGACAATTTATCGTATAACCGTTTGGAACAGCTTTAGTATCGCAGTCAAATTTTTTGACAGTCTGAGCGACGGTAGCGCCACTTTGACCAAGAGCGGAATTGTTTATAACTAAAAATGTGCTAAGCATTTTGGACCTAGCGCCATCTATTGTAATAAAAACGAACTAAAATTTTAAAAAATACGTTAAGACGTGCTAAAAAAAATTTAATAAAAAAATATTGAATCTCATTTAAAAATAAATGAAATTTAATATTTTTTTATGAATATATTAAATTGAGAATGGGAGTCGCACTGCGTGCCGCACGTAGGAGCAGATTATATAGAATCTATTAATGACACCTACGCTCCTCCCCGTAGCCCTGCGGGGCTCTTTAGATTTTAATTTCGGGGGGCGTAGGAGCCGGGATCTTTAATCGGTTAAGAAACTACCTAGTTCCGTCCCACATGGCCATATTCCAGAACTTCTTCCAAAAATCATTCAATAATCCCTTTTCCATCCAACATACCCAATCCCATCATAATCGGTTAAGAAACTACCGAGTTCTGTCCCACATGGCAATATTCCAGAACTTCTTCCAAAAATCATTCAATAATCCCATTTCAATCCAACATACCCAATCCCATCATAATCGGTTAAGAAACTACCGAGTTCCGTCCCACATGGCCATATTCCAGAATTTTTTCCAAAAATCATTCAATAATCCCATTTCCATCCAACATACCCAATCCCATCATAATCGGTTAAGAAACTACCGAGTTCCGTCCCACATGGCCATATTCCAGAACTTCTTCCAAAAATCATTTAATAATCCCATTTCCATCCAACATACCCAATCCCATCATAATCGGTTAAGAAACTACCGAGTTCCGTCCCACATGGCAATATTCCAGAACTTCTTCCAAAAATCATTAAAGAATCCCACTAATTTTTTGATACCACGCATAAAACCTTTCTACGATAAATTGTCCACGAAAAACTGTTCTACGATAAATTGTCCTACGATAAATTGTGTCCACGGTAAATTGTGTCCACGAAAAAACTGTTCTACGATTAAATGTTCACGTTAAATTGAAACACGATAAATTGTTTACGATAAAGAGACCGTCACCCTTCTCAAATATGGAGGAATGTTTACATTTGTTACATAAAGTAAGTAGAAATTATGATATAGCAGTATTTATATAATTAACTAACTATAATTGAATGAGGACAAATTAATTATACAATTTTAGGAATACATTTAGATGCAAAAAAATGGTAAGTAAATGCAAGAAAAAATGGCAGTTGGTCGTTGACTATCGGAAGCCTAATGAGCAGACGGTAGAAGATCGACATCCACTACCTAATATCACAGAGATATTAGACAAACTCGCGAAGTGTATTACTTTTCGACGCTAGATCTTGCAAGTGGGTTCCACAAAATGCCCTTTAGCCTTAAAAATGCACCATCCACGTTCCAGCGTGTGATGGATAACGTCTTACAAGACCTCCAAATATGTGTTCTATGCATATTTATGTTACATGGATGACATAATCGTGTTCAACACCTCGCTTCAAGAACACATTCAAAGCTTGAAAAACGTATTCGAGAGACTAAGAAAGGCAAACCACAAAGTCCAACTTGATAAAACTGAATTTCTCCATCCTCCTTCTCCAAAATAAAAGCGGACCAAGAATTTCCAATTCCACGGACCGAAAAGCAAATCGAAAGCTTTTTAGGTTTAATCGGCTACTATCGGAAAGACAAGAAAATTGTGTTAGACGAGGCTTGCATCAATTGCTTCAACAGATGCAAAGAACTGTTGTGTAGTAAGCGTTCAGTAAAGAGTTCATCCTTACTACAGACGCTAGTAATATTGCAATTGGCGCAGTATTATCGCAAGGCCTAATTGGACTACCCTCACTCAAACCGAACAAAACTATATCACGATTGAAAAAGATTTGCTTGCTATAGTTTTGTCATGTAAATATTTCTGACCATACCTATTTGGTCGAAAATTCAAGATAATTACTGACCATAAGCCGTATATACCATGTACTGTTCAGGTCATCAGTATCAACTCATATACATATAAGCAACATCTGGAGTGCCCCAAGACTGGGGCCAATTTTTTCATTCTGTCAATCAACGACGCTGAATGTTTAATAAAAAATTTATCGATATCTATATACGCCGATGACATGAAGATTAACAAACGGATTTCAAACACCACCGATAAGAGCTTATTACAATGCGACCTCAATAACTTATCCACTTGGTATGCAAAGAACAACCTTGATTTGAACGTGGGTAAATGTCAAACAATCACCTACCGCTCCGGGAGCTTGACTTCATTGTCTAGTTTGGCCAAAGCCAAATGTATATATAATGATTTTTTTTTATAACCCAAAAATCAAGGTAGAATTCTGCTATCGGTTAGATGGCATCAATGAATGATCACAAATATGAGGTTCCAATTTCGTGATGTTAAAATGAATATGGAACGACCCAAGTTCAATTTATATTTCGTTACAGCCTGTTTTGAGAAGGTATGTGTTACCCTATTTATTAATATATGAAATTCAACGTTTAAGAATTTATCGTATCGTAATATAGTATCGTATCGGTCGGTTATAGTCAAATTATTAGTATTTCCTTTTTTTTATAGCTTTGAGTTTATCTATACTCGTGAATAAAATAAGAAAAAAACAAAATAAAAACTTAAAAATTTTAATTATTACATCAAAATGGAAGTGCAATATTTGTATTGTGATGAGCTTGTAATTGAGTGTAAAACACGAAACATTACGGGTACAGTTTCGCACAAAATGGCAAAACTAAAAATAGCACTGAATGAAAAGCGTGGTCAGGTTAATGATAATTATGCTTTAGACAAAAACTTTATCATAAAAAAACAATTTTCACTTGTTTAATTTATATATCTTCTTTATTAATTAATCTTTTATTTACTGAACTTTATTTAACAGAACAATTTATATTTTAGATATTTATCTCTTAGACGCTAACTTAACAACTAACTTACAATAATGACTTAATCTAGCATGTTGACACCCGATCCTAAAATATTCATAAATGCATAGACATGCATTTATGAGATTCTTGCACTTTTGTTGCGCCAAGTTTTCGATGTAGATCCCATCATACGCGTTGTTATTGTTGTTGTATTGTTATGTGTAGAGGATCGTAACTTGATCCACGAGCACATGTAGCTCCTTTAAAATCGCGAAAACGAGAAATACAACTATGCAACATCAAACTGAAATCCATAGAGCAAGACATGATCAGTAAACAAAATTTCGGGGTCGAGCACGTTTGGAATCGTGTAACCAGAATTAGCTCTTCAAAATCAGTGCAATAAAGATGATAGGGGTCTGTGATAAACTAATAAACTGTCTACAGAATTTACGAGAAGAACACCAGGTGTCAGAAGATGTGGCGAAGGTTAAAAGATGACTGAAGAGGAGCAAATGGATTTGTTGATAGGTTGTACAAGCGTTTGAATTTCTCAAAAGTATCCCCACAAAACTCAACTTGCAGTGCTAGAATGCCTAAACAGGTTCTCGAGATCTATACAATTGGAAAATTAGCTACCATGAAGATGAAAAACACGCGCTCCCAGTGGAGAGATTTCTGTACAGGGTACAAAGAATGGCCTTAGAAAATGGCTTAAACAGGGAAAGATTAGCGGCCAATTTCAGCGTTCTTTTGAAAGACCGAGCTCTAACATGGTATTGGGAATATCAGGAAACATATGAACCTGCTACTTGGGAAGGCATGAAAGAAGTAATGATACAACGGTTCAAAGCAAGAAGCAACGTCACAACGAATCGTTCCTAGATTACTATCATGCAATTCGAAGCATTGCCCTCTCTTTGCTGAGACCGATATTAGATATCGAACTCATAGGTATATTGAACTTTGCAGGACATAAATTTAAAACCATATCTGAAATGGTTGATCACTGCGTGACTATGGAGGATACATGGAACAGGATAGGTTGGACTCCTGAAATCTACCACCATGCCAAATATCGTCAAGTCAACGAGCTAGAGGCGTTCAAAAATAGTGAATACGATGGTGCCTTCGATTCTTCTGAGCTATTTCACCAATCTGGTTCAGTGTGTGCAATTACGTCGCCTCAAAATGTTTGCTTCGACATCCGCAAATAAACCACAAAAGACTAAATTTGAAAAGCAGTTTTCTCCTAACGCATTCTGAAACTGTTATGCATTAGGGCATTTTTATAAAGATTGTCTGGTTCCATTGAAGCACCGATTTTGTTTTGGTTGTGGTGCGCCAGATACTATTAAGTCTCAATGTTTAGAATGCAAACGGGTGACGGTCTCTTTATCGTAAACAATTTATCGTGTTTCAATTTAACGTGAACATTTAATCGTATAACAGTTTATCGTGGACACAATTTACCGTGGACACAATTTATCGTAGGACAATTTATCGTAGAACAGTTTTTCGTGGACAATTTATCGTAGAAAAGTTTTATGCGATCAAAAAATTAGTGGGATTCTTTAATGATTTTTGGAAGAAATTCTGGAATATTGCCATGTGGGACGGAACTCGGTAGTTTCTTAACCGATTATGATGGGATTGGGTATGTTGGATGGAAATGGGATTATTGAATGATTTTTGGAAGAAGTTCTGGAATATGGCCATGTGGGACGGAACTCGGCAGTTTCTTAACCGATTATGATGGGATTGGGTATGTTACATGGAAATGGGATTATTGAATGATTTTTGGAAAAAGTTCTGGAATATGGCCATGTGGGACGGAACTCGGTAGTTTCTTAACCGATTATGATGGGATTGGGTATGTTGGATGGAAATGGGATTATTGAATGGTTTTTGGAAAAAGTTCTGGAATATTGCCATGTGGGACAGAACTCGGTAGTTTCTTAACCGATTATGATGGGATTGGGTATGTTGGACGGAAATGGAATTATTGAATGATTTTTGGAAGAAGTTCTGGAATATGGCCATTAGGACGGAACTCGGTAGTTTCTTAACCGATTAAAGATCCCGGCTCCTACGCCCCCCGAAATTAAAGAGCCCCGCAGGGCTACGGGGAGGAGCGTAGGTGTCATTAATAGATTCTATATAATCCGCTCCTACGTGCGGCACGCAGTGCGACATGTTTGAAGATCCCGGCTCCTACGCCCCCCGAAATTAAAATCTAAAGAGCCCCGCAGGGCTACGGGGAGGAGCGTAGGTGTCATTAATAGATTCTATATAATCTGCTCCTACGTGCGGCACGCAGTGCCACTCCAACTCTCAATTTAATTTATTCATAAAAAATATTAAATTTCATTTATTTTTAAATGAGATTCAATATTTTTTTATTAAATTTTTTTTAGCACGTCTTAACGTATTTTTTTAAAAACTTAGTTCGTTTTTATTACAATAGATGGCGCTAGGTCCAAAATGCTAAGTAAAGGTACATTTTTAGTTATAAACAATTCCGCTATTGGTCAAAGTGGCGCTACCGTCGCTCAGACTGTCAAAAAATTTGACTGCGATACCACAGAATAGACAGAACTAGGGTTACCATATCGCCCTTAACAGAAAAGAGTACATAAAAAACTCCACACATGTTTAAAAAATCATATAAAAAATTTTTTAAGTGCTAAAGGCCCATTTGTTCATTTTTAATAAAGGGAGTATATTTCAAAATTCATCACAGGACAAAAAATAAAAATTAACAGTTCACATACTTATGTACCTAATATCTAGATAAAAAATTATTTAAATATAAATTACATTTGGTTTGAATTAAATTCAATAAAATAATAATTAACTCTCATTCGATCTATTAGAAATTCAGATAAACACAAAATTATTCAGTATTGACTGCATGGTATTTTTCTGAACTTCTAATTTTTTTTAGAAGTATTTTGTCATCAATGCAGTAATCATAAAATTGCTTGCAGTCAAATTTCTTAAAATTATATTGGGTCAGCAAAAGGTTTTTAACCGACTCCGGTAATAATCGATTCCTTTCATCAGTCCACTGGGAATTCATTAGGCTAATAATTCTTTCAAATTCGCGTTTTGTGCCGGAATAGCAAAAAAAAAATTGCCAAATTTTAAGAAACTCGGAGGAAGTTAGAAATGTTAGAAATTTATTTTAAATATAAAACTTAAAATTATTTTTAACGTATGCAGCACAAAACACAAATGAAATATGAAAATGTCAGAATGTGGTCGTTATTTTCTTTTAAAATATGGTTGTACAATATTAATCGTTCGTCAAAAAAATAAGATTTTCGAATTTTTAAAAAATTTTCATTTTGCTACTCATACTCAAACGGTGGTGTAGATGTTGAAAGCTGTTACGCATAAATTTGCCGGCAGGTATATTAGTTTCAAAAAATCTAATAGATGGCTTTGGGATGGTTAGGTTATGTTGAAATGTTAATTGTTTACAATTTTTTGTTTGTTTATATTTGATTGATTGACAATAAGGGACTTTTGTGGAAAATGATTACAATAAAATTTGTATAAATATACGTAAATTAATTTTATTAACATTGTAACTATTAAAACCTCAATTAAAACCTCTTTCCTGCCAGCGTATGCACAGATTAAGGCTTCGCCTTCATGGTATGTCCAATTTTTGACACCAAATTGTATACAAATATTCAAACAAATTTAATTTTGTATAACAAAATATGTTGCTGTCATAATTTTGCTCGTTCCTTTGGTTATCTACTCACAAGTACTTGTGAGTAGCAAATTGTTTCCATTGGAACACAACTAATGTTCGTTGAAAATGTTGTTGAAAATGTTGAACTACGCAGAAGACTGAGTGAAATAGAAAAAGTCGCAATGCAACTTAGCATTGAAATCGCTAAGTTAAAGATAAGATAAGATAAGATGTTTACAACGCAGGGCAGCTGTTCATACTACATGCTAAGTATGCCCATCTCTAGATGATCACAAATTTTCCCGAACAACGCAGCAACTGAATTTCTTGAGCATACTACTACTACTGCATTCTAATATTACCTAATTATTCGAGGAAATCTGCGACATAAGACACGATTCAGTGCCCGAACTGACAAGGAATCCTGAACTTGCGAGGGTCTCTAGTACTACAGGATAAGGATCTGTTAAATGTTCTAACTTATGAGAAAATCTACTTGAGCGATCTGTCGTTTATCCACAATACAGATCGATGTTTCTCCTCACAAGTGCACCATCATCATTTCAAAATTCCCGTGTTAGTAAATATTTATCATATTATATAAAGTTAGAAGGTTAGTTGGATTCTGTTCAGTATCTTCCTTCGACTCACCATGAAGATGAGGAGAGTATTTTGTCTGAAAATTGACACCTAAATATGTAGTTATATTCTTCCTGTGATTCCATCTTTGGGAATTCGAGGATATCACAAACAACATGCTCGTGACTTTTAACCAGCACTATAAACCTTTCCCCAAAAATTATTTCAGGATATATTTCCGCCTCAAAATTCAAAGATGTGCGGATCAATCCATATATAGCCTCCCTCCCCTGGCATATTGAATTCACTTTATTTTTCGAATAAATTTTAGCACCAATGCGAGGTTCGAACCAGCGACCGTAACACAACAATAAAAAAGACAATGTCTAATAAATACGTACATTAAATTATTATTATAACGCTCAAAATAAGAATAACAAGAATGCCACTCTGAAAAATATTCCTGATCTCATTATTGATAAAAAATGGAATTAATTTGATTATTTTAGAAGGCCACGAAATTATTAGGGGAAATCAGTTTTGAAAATGATTTTACATATTGGGCAGCCCATTATATCCCTTTTCTGCCCAGAAAATGATTTTTGTTTCTTCCTCAATACAAGTCCACCACACTCAAATGTATATGTAAAAAATGACAGGCTGTAACACCTTCCAGACTTTAACGGATCCCAGTTAAATCGGAATTCCCCTTGAAAGAAGCATCACAATTCAACAACGCACAAATTATATAACATATCAACCACTTGCTTCCGACAACGCATCAATCACCCCACCATTACCACAGGTACAGTGTTATTTTTCGTATTCGGGTTCAAAACACCCACAAAAACAAATCCCCGACTCGATTCTCCATCGCACACGACCCTCATCCACACAATTGTGATGGCGGGCCGGAAAAGGGATATGAAACTTTGTCAAACAATTATTATCACACACATCCCCCGATTTACACGAATGAATGGTTTCGCAGAACACCATCCAAATCGAAAGCAGGACGAAAAATTCTACTATAAAAAATGGAGGAGAAATTATTGACAAGTTCGTAGTAACCTAAAATTTGACAGCCGTGCAGCAGCGAAAAAGCAGCAAATTTCTCAAACTAAATAATAAATTAAAAATAAATAATTAGATAAATGTATGTGATATTGTAATGGTTACTCCAACGAAACTTTCGTCTCGAACGTCTCATATTCAAAACACCGTTGCCCACAGTACGAGCTAGATTTGATCGTGAATTTCATTAAATATCCTAATTTGTTTTGTGTTTCTATTGTGACGATGATGATGAAAGATAAAGTAGATCGGTGACCAGTAGCACTGGTAGTGTAAATTTTTCAGTACTGGAAGATAATGAAGAGTTGAAAGTTTGTTTGCAACAGTTCGTGGACAATGTAAGTGGTGATGATTGAAGACCGCTTGGTCAGTCTTTCAAATTAATCTGTGTTTTATATATTCGTAGAAAACCAACAAAGAGATTGCAGTTCAAACAAATTTAATCGATACATTGGCAATTTCGTCACTGGCCATCGTAAATATGTGTGTGATATGCGATATGAATAGTGCGAATCGAGCTTTTCTAAATACGCTGGAATCGAATAACTCGGAAATTTTATTTGATTACGATAATCCGTACTGGGATAAAACACCAAGGCCAAATGGATTTATACTCAATGAGGACGCACCCGTTGTAAAAGAAGTTTTGTATGAAATTCAAAAGGCTGGACCGTTAACACTATTTATGGAATACAATATTAATGAGAAGCCTTGCGACATGAATAAGTACATATTTGGCTGGAAACCTCAAGTAAGAAATCGCTCTATAACGATCTTTTTAATTTCAGAATGATGCAATCGACCGTATAGGTGATAGTAACATAAACTTAGATGACAGCGATAGTTATGATGGATTTATGGGTGATCATTTTCATAATCAAGCCGATATGGATGAGCCACAAAAGATGGAAGTACCGTGTATGACATTCGCATACCATGCAAATACCGAAATTGAATAAGTGCAAAAGTTACTAACAAGTGGCGGGTGCTAAACGCACCCAAATCGTAATTGATTCGTTGCAACCGTCTGATGCTTAGACGAAAATATATTCCACTTTTCGTATCTTATTAAAAAATTAGACCAACTACATCGGTTCGCACGGAGAGAGAACAGGTGAGGCGAACCAGTGAATTAAGGTAAAAGCAAATCGGAATGCTGCAGCTAAGCGAAAACAGAAAAAAATTACTGCAATTGAAATTCGGAACCTGATCCGACACTTTTACAAATGTTCGATCCGAAGCGCAAACCAAAAAATATGAAGAATTTCGATCCGAGAAAGCTAAAACTACCCATAAATCATCATGTACACGATTAATTTGATGGATTATAGACTGAGGATAAATGTAAGTACCTCCAATATGTCAGTGATCCTGTGAAACGATAATTTATCTTTATCTATATTTTTACAGGTAGTGTGAAAGCAACAAACGGAGCACGATATGTTGTTGGATGCCGACGTTAGCTAGAAAGAGAAAATTGATAGCTGGATCTACGGTAGCCCTTGATATGAAGTGCTCGTTTAATACGTGAAATGTTTAACTACGCTCGTGATTATCAACCGTGCATTATATTTGTTCACGCATTATAATAAAAATATAAAACCGGCGCTCTGCCCCTTTTATTTTATTTAGTTTATATAAAATGAAAATATCTAATTATGCACTTGTATTATATATATAACGAAAGAAACAATATGTACCCAAATATATAACATAATAAATTATAAATAAAGCTATCTATATATAATTATGTACAATATGTAAGTATGTATATATACAGGTATTGCTATGTACTAAATTATAATTATGCATTTGTATTATATACAATTCTATGATATCTGGTTGTTAAAATTTAATTTTAAAATTATTATTATTGTTCCATTTGGTGAATAAAGTTCTTCGCTATTATAAACTTAAAGATAAATAATATAAAATATAAATATATATATAAAATTAAATCTTCGAGTGTTATATTTTATTTTTCTTAAATGGAATAGATTTGCATCGCAAGTTTATGCAAAATCTATTTACCATTTATTTGGTCCTTCGAGCCGGATAGGCATTAAAAAGCAAATTCGTACGTGCTGTTATAGTGTTTAATTTATAAAAAGAACTGTGCACTAAAATACATAAAAGTTTCGTGTGTTATTACGGCTATAGTTATAGCTTATTCGTTAATTGGTAAACTAAATTACAACTTCGTCGAATAGTGATACCGTTGATTAAGTGACAATATAAATAAGTTTCTTGGTTGTGCCAGTTATAATAATAACCACGTCAAATATCGTAGACAAATTCTACAGATTAATCAAAAGGTTATTATTGGCACTATTCAATGGCGTATTATCACAGTTAAAGTTGTTGGGTGCTACCATACAGTTACCAGTGTGATTACAAGCCACGATTCGATCATAAGGTGGTGCAGTTATACATATACTACGAAGCACATACAGTTAATATCGTTCGATTTTTGCGTATTTAATCACTGAGTTGGATTTCATTGAATTCCTGAAGCACAATTCAGTTGGAGTTACTCGAACGCATCTCATCGTATACGAACCCAAATCATCGTCGAACATAATTTCATTGTTTGGGCAGCCGCATATAATTTGAAATTAGTCAATGGTTACTCATTTTTGAAGTGATATAAATATAATCAAATTCTATATCGTATTGCGAACGAGTTAGTCAATATAACATATGGTCTCGATTTTTCCATCGAACATTCTTTATCGAGACCATCACGTGCTGCAGAAAATTCACTGCTCATTATTACCGCTAAGTTTGCTGCACAAACATTTCGTCAACCATCCAAGGTCAATTAGTCACGGAGACCATACACCGCACATGGTTTATTAATTACACCGTTCATCAAATTCAAAGCAGCTGCTTAATATTTTACGGTGACCGATCAAGGTCATTGACGTCGAAATAATTACTGTGGACATTATCATCCATGGTGTAAGTTAACCTTCTTCAACACACTTATAAGTAACCATCGCTGGTCATTATTGTTGGATATCATCGAATCATATTTCATCTCAACATTATCATCAATTCGAGATCAGATTGGTCACTTTTATGGTGGTTAAGCAAAACCACATTACATCGGGTCAACAGTTAATGCAACTCTAGTAACGGATATTATCAACCATCATCTAGATTCATCATCGAGAACTATCAAACTTGTAAGTTCATTTTATTAAGCATTTATTTAGCTAGATAGTAAATTCCATTACGTTGCCCTTTATCTATTAATATAAGAATTTAACATTTTCAAATTGAATATCAAATTGCCTTTTCGGGATTAGATTTTAGCCGTGTCGTTCCAAATTCAACTACATATCTATTTTAAATCGTGCGCTTAAAATAGTTTTAATTCCGTGCGTGTATAAAATTTAAATTTAAAAATGGTGTCAGACACAGAAACCCAATCGGATGGCGATAAGTTCAAAACGAAGGATTCTTTAAAAAGACAACGCAGTGCCTTTAAAGGTCAACTGACTCAATTTCGTAATAAGCTAACAACTATTGAAACTATTGGGTCAATTGAATCTAATATACGAAGGCTGCAAATTCTCTATGACAAATATCAAAATATACAATTGAAACTAGAACTGGTAGACGAGTCTGCTTCAACCGATCGAGTGTCTTTCGAAGAAGATTATGAATACGTCGAAAGCAATTTGCTGGATAAGCTTCACAAATTAAAACGGCTCGAAAACACAACAAAAGAGCAATTAATTTTTGAATCGTCATCAAATAGCACTCAGATTGAACAAGCGATTCCGTCCATTTCGATTAAACTTCCAGAACTGAAACTGCCAACGTTCAGTGGAGCTGAAAGTGATTGGTTAGCGTTCAAGGATGTGTTCGTAGATATTATTCATCGCAAACCAAATATAGAAAACACAATTAAATTTGTGTATTTGAAAACTCATCTTCGCGCTGGCAAAGCATTTAATTTAATTGATAATCTTCCAGTTACAGCTGATAACTATGAAACCGCCTGGAAAATATTGTGCGATAGGTATGATAACGATCTCCTAATTCAAAAAGCGCACATGAAGGAACTCTACAACATAAAAACTCCAGTCGAAAATTCATCCAATTCGTTGCAAAGTTTCATAGATCAGTCAGTAAAAAATTTTAATGCTTTGAAATCATTAAATGTTCGAATTGATTTTTGGGATTTAATGTTAATTCACCACCTAACTGAAAGGTTAGATACATCATCAAAAATCCATGTTATAAAAAATTCAGAAACCAACAAACTATTGACCTTCGACAAACTTATGATATTACTTCGAAATCGTGTTCGAGTCTTAGAAGCCATCAAGGGTGCAGCTTCATCTTCGAAAACGTCGACTATTAACAAAAGTCATAGCTTTTCTAAAAGCAAAGCCTCGTCATTAGTCACAAACTTAGCTCCATGTCTGTACTGTCGAGGGTCACATTCAATACCTAACTGTCCGGAGTTTACAGATTCAAAGCTCACACCACAGATGCGATTCCAATTTATTCGAAATCATAAATTGTGTACCAATTGTTTAATTGATACTCACACAGTACTTGATTGTGACAAACCGCCTTGCAATATTTGTTCCCAAAAACACCATTCCCTTTTGCATTTTGGTAAAACAATATATTTTAAAGGACGAAGGCAGATTCCAAGTAATAGCTCTCCTAGTTCAAGCACACCAGTCACTCAGGATGATCCAGTGTCAAATTCTTCGCAAGTAAGTGGTACTTCGTCATTTAGATTTGATCAAAGTTCAATAAAGAAGTCTTCAGCTTCCTCGAGAGTAAGTCAAATTCTAATTGGAACAGCTTTAGTTAATGTTACTTCGGATTCCAACAAGCAGTTATTATGTCGCGCAATGCTAGATAGTGGTTCACAATTAAATTTCGTTACTGAAAACATTGTCAATCTAATGAAAGTCAAACCACAGAGAACTAGCAAAATAGTTTCGGGCATTGGTGGCAAGGAAACGGAAATCAAAACCAAAGTCTCGTTAACAATTTCTTCTCGAGTTTCGGACTTTTCCACCACTTTGGAATTTTATGTGATTCCTAAAATAACGAACTACCTACCAGCAAGTCCTCTCAATATCAATTTTAAGTTAATTCCTGCTAAAATACAATTAGCAGATCCATATTTTAATGTACCCAATGAAATTGATATTTTGATTGGTGCTGAAATTTATAATGAACTATTCACTGGTAGAACTTCGATTACTCTGGTTAAAAACCTTCCTGCATTTTATGATAGCGTATTTGGATATGTAATTAGTGGGAAAGCCTCAGTTAGTAATGTCACACAACCACAACTATCTACAGCATTATGTACATTCGAAGCTCTTCATAATGATATAAAGCGATTTTGGGAGTTAGAGACCGTTTCAGTTGAGAATAATTATTCATTAGATGAGAAATATTGTGAGCAGCATTATAGTAAAACTCACACACGTTTATCTTCGGGTCGCTATTCGGTATCGCTTCCTCTAAACGATAACATCCATCAGCTAGGCTTGTCAAATTCGTCCTCACTTATGCAATTCTATGCTATTGAAAAAAAATTAATTCGTCAACCTCCTATTTATCAGCAATACAAAGATTTCATGGCTGAGTATTTGTCATTAGGACATATGAAGGTAGTTGAAAATCGAACTAACATTAATAATATATATAACAAGGTTTTTTATTTTCCTCATCATTTCGTCATCAAAGATACTAGCACTACTACTCAGTTAAGGGTAGTTTTTAACGGGTCTTCCAAATCATCGTCCAAATTATCATTAAATGATTGTTTGTATAAGGGTCCTACTATACAACAAGATTTAATGTCCATCATTCTAAGGTTTAGGACACATATGATAGCTTTCACCGCCGATATTGCCAAAATGTACCGGCAAATCCTAATTGATCAGAATAACCAGGATTTACAACGGATTTGGTGGAGAAATGATCCCTCAGAAAGTGTCAAATGTTATAAATTGTGCACTGTTACATACGGAACGAAAAGCGCTCCTTTCCTCGCAACACGTACTTTGCATCAATTGGCGTCTGACGAAAATATCTCGTTTCCGTTGGCATCAAAAGTATTAATGTCAGATTTTTATGTTGATGATTGTCTCACAGGCTCTGATTCAATTGAAAATGCGTTGAAGCTTAAATCGGAGTTGAGTCAATTATTGGAAACAGGTGGATTTCAACTGCGTAAATTTTCCTCAAACATGCCTGACCTTTCGTCTCAATCGGAATCTCCGTCAAACGTGTCCCTAGTACTTGGCCTTTCATGGAATACTTCAAGTGATGAATTTGAAATGAACTTCTCCAAATTCACAGAGAATTCTCTTTGTACTAAGCGCAACATTTTATCGGAGATCTGTCAGCTATTCGATCCACTAGGACTCTGCGCTCCAATGATATTAATAGCCAAGATAATAATGCAAAAGATTTGGGCTATTGGTAATTTGGATTGGGATGATCAAGTCCCGCAACAAATTAAATCAGAATGGAATGATTTTAAAACGCAATTAATGACTTTAAATAAGATAAAAGTTCCTCGATGCATTGTAGTTCCAAACGCTAACGTAATACAAATTCACGGTTTCTCAGACGCCTCTGAGAAGGGTTATGGATGTGTGATTTATTTGCGAGTCACTGACAAAAATAATAAACATGCTGTAAAATTGATTTGTTCAAAATCTAGAGTGGCTCCGCTTAAAAAACAAACGATTCCGCGTCTTGAGCTTTGTGGAGCATTACTACTAGCGCAAACCTTAAATAAAGTAGTCAATACGATTAATTTGCAATACAATGCAATATATTTATGGTCCGACTCAGAAATAACCTTATTTCGAATCAAATCGGGTCCTTCAAAGTATGCTACATTCGTAGCTAACCGAATAAGTCAAATTCAAGAGTACTCGTCAAATCAAAGTTGGTGTTATGTGCCGACAGCTCAAAATCCTGCTGATTATGTATCGCGAGGATTGATGCCAAATGAGTTTGTTGCGTCTAATTTATGGTGGTCAGGACCTGCATTTCTCAAAGAAAATTCGGACAGTTGGCCGAAAAATCACAATTCAAACATAAGCTCCGAGTTATTAAATTTAGATATTCGTCAAACAGTTTCAACATCTATATGTAACTCTTCTTCATCATGGGATATATTTGGTCGCTACTCGTCGTTTACTAAGCTTAATCGAATAACAGCTTACATTCTTCGATTTATTAATAATCTCAAAGCTAACCATGGTGTAAAAATAACAGGTGAACTAACATCTGATGAATTACAAGTTTCGTTAAATTGTTTAATAAAAATAGTTCAGCTATCTGAATACTCTAATGATATTCAGTATATAGAAAAACATGCTGGTATGCCAAACTATAGTAAGTTAAAAATATTATCACCGTTTTTAGACGACATGAAAATTCTTCGCGTCGGCGGTCGACTTTCCAATTCTAACCTACACTATAATACTAAATATCCAATTGTATTGCCTGCCAAACATGAGTTTACCAAGCTTCTTGTTCGATTTGAACATCAACGTTTGTTGCACTGCGGACCGCAAACATTACTGTATAATTTGAGATCACAGTACTGGATTATCAGAGGTCGAAATTTGTGTAGACAAATTGTGAAGGAATGCATTCTTTGCTTTCGAAATAAACCAAAACTTTCACACCAACTAATGGGCGACTTACCTGTTGACCGCGTAAATCAGTCTAGACCGTTTTCCGTTGTTGGTATAGATTTTTGCGGACCATTCTTCGCTAAGCCCAGTATAAAATCCAAAACTAAAAGTAAAATGTATGTTTGTCTGTTTATATGCTTTGTCGTTAAGGCCATACACATGGAAATTGTCATGTCTCTCTCATCGGAATCGTTTTTGGCTTGTCTTCGCAGGTTTATATCCCGACGAGGGTTTTGCACTAAAATTTATTCAGACAACGCTACGAATTTTGTAAGCAATTTTGTGCTAGTAACAAGATCGAGTGGCTAACGATTCCTCCACGATCTCCCCACTTTGGTGGATTATGGGAATCCGCCATAAAAAATGCTAAATGGCATATGAAACGCGTTGTTGGTGTACGTTCTTTAACGTTAGAGGAATATCACACCTTAATTTGTCAAGTTGAAGCCTGCCTAAATTCAAGACCTTTAACTGCTATGTCTAATAATCCAAACGATTACGCGGCTCTTTCTCCAGGACATTTCCTAATTGGAACACCCTTATTGGCATTACCAGAACCATCGCTATTAAATTTGAACATAAATCGTTTATCTAGATACCAATTGATTCAGATGATGTTTCAGAATTTTTGGAAACGATGGCACACCGAGTACCTGAATGAACTTCAAGCTAGATACAAATGGCAAAAGGTTTCAAATTTCAAATACAAAGTTGGCATGTTAGTCCTTTTGCACGAAGACAACGTTCCTCCGATAAATTGGGTTCTAGGCAGAATTATTGACACACATCCCGGTTCCGACGGTCGCGTTCGTGTAGTAACGATTAAAACCGTTAAATCTATTGTTAAGCGATCGATTACAAAAATAAGCGTACTACCATTTGAGTCAAACATCGTAAGTTAAAAATCTAAGCTCAATTTCGGTCATATGTTGGAATTCAATTTGACAACAGTATTTAATAATTGTACATATAATTAACTATTAATCAAATAAATAAACTTATTTAAGATTATATTCCATTTATATTTTGAATTAGTTAGTTCAAGGGCGCGGATATGTTCACGCATTATAATAAAAATATAAAACCGGCGCTCTGCTCCTTTTATTTTATTTAGTTTATATAAAATGAAAATATCTAATTATGCACTTGTATTATATATATAACGAAAGAAACAATATGTACCCAAATATATAACATAATAAATTATAAATAAAGCTATCTATATATAATTATGTACAATATGTAAGTATGTATATATACAGGTATTGCTATGTACTAAATTATAATTATGCATTTGTATTATATACAATTCTATGGTATCTGGTTGTTAAAATTTAATTTTAAAATTATTATTATTGTTCCATTTGGTGAATAAAGTTCTTCGCTAATTATAAACTTAAAGATAAATAATATAAAATATAAATATATATATAAAATTAAATCTTCGAGTGTTATATTTTATTTTTCTTAAATGGAATAGATTTGCATCGCAAGTTTATGCAAAATCTATTTACCAATATTCATGGATGAAATTGTAATTTGTATTTGTAATTTTGGATTTGTAATTTGTAAATAAAATTGGTTTATGGTCGAAACAATTTATTAATAAAATTATTTTGTGCCGCCAGTAAATTTCGATCAAGATATACCAATCTTGGTTAAATTCTATACCCTATACTAGGTCATATCATCAATACTACACGATGGTGAATTTTGCCGAGAAGACGTCCTGTCCGGTTTGGTCGAACTAGCATTTCCAGGGACAAATTCATTTAACTGCAAGATGTTACCCGCGAAGATGAGGATGGGCCAACAAATATCATAATCGATCAAACATATTCGATCGATTATGATATTTGAACGAATATTGGGTAAAGCATTGTACGAAAATTTACTCGTTGAACTTCCATTGGCCGAGTTCATCTTATCGAAATTGACCGGTAAGCATTCGGATATCGGTATACATCAACTGGCGTCACTGGATCCCGTATTGCATACAAATTTACTATCTCTCAAGTCATATGAGGATATCGGAATTAGATTTAGGTTTTACTGTTTTCTGTGATGATGGAATAATGCGCTTTGAAGAGCTGTGACAAAACGGTTCTAATATATGTAATGGTTAACAGATCTAATTGCATGGAATGGAAATTAAATATACAAATTAAAATTAATTTTAATAAATAAATTTTAATTTTATTGATAAATTTTAATAAAATATTTATTACCTGAAAATCCTGTGTTTTTAATATTTTGTTTCCTGTCGACACACCAACCACAAAACATTTATGTAGCTACTCACCATAAAAATATCAAAAAAAATAAAACTTTGCTGAGAGTGGGGGAATTTTTTCAGTTTGGTTGCCATAAAAAATACTTTGTTTGATATTTTTTATTTATAATTATGGCAACATAACAAAAAATCACAGAAAAAAAAATTTCTGATGTTTCGCTCACACACAGAGAGAATCTATATTTTTATCTCGTTCTAGTTTTCCGCAAAATAAAACGCTGTTGTAGTGGAATAGGCCCTTTACTTAGCAAATTATATATTTCTAGTATAGGGGATGTTCCTTATAGCTTGCTGAGAAGCTATTTATCAAATAGGAAACAGTATGTCATGGTCAATGAAGTTAAAAGTAATATGTTGGATATCAAATGTGGTGTTCCACAAGGCAGTGTTCTGGGACCACTTTTATTCTTAATCTTCATCAATGATATTTCTTATCTACCATTAAATGGCAAAATTAGAATTTTTGCTGATGATACGGCGGCGTTGTTCTATCAAACCTTAGATACCGCAGTGGGATAATGGATGATATGAATCACGATCTCAATATATCATTAGAATACTTTAAATCCAATTTAATTTCACTTAATATATCTAAAACTAAACATATGATATTTCATTCCCCATATAAATCAATGGTTACGTTACCTCCATTTAAAGTGAACAACATTATGATTGAAAGATTTAATTCATTTAAATATTTAGGAGTAACTTTTGACGCCCATATGTTTTGGCAGGATCATATTAATTACGTTTGTAAAAAAATTGCTCCACTTGTAGGTCTTCTTAGGAAATTATTATTTTCGTTGATAGACGGGTGTTGTTAATGATTTATTACTCTTTCATTCATTCACGAATCAGCTACGGTCTACTTACATATGGAACAGCCGCTGCAACTAGGCTAAATAAAATTCAAGTAATGCAGAACAAAAGTTTAAAATATAGACTGATTTTAAACTTTTGTTCTGCATTACTTGAATTCTATTTAGCCTAGTTGCAGCGGCTGTTTCCAACTAAAGAATTATACTGTAGTGGGAATAATTTAGTGTTACCCATTAACGTGTTACATAAATTTCAAATAACGCTATATACAGTCAGAAACATTCAAATGTATACGGCATATCTTTTTTATTAAAGTGTTGAAATTTAATAAGAAAATGAAATTTTTTTCACAATTTTTTTATAAACTTTATTTTATTTATTATTTTAGACAATAAGAACAAAAAAAGCAAACGAAACAAAAACAAACAAAAAGGATTTATCCTCGAATATTAATTTGAAGATCATAAAATTTACGAACATTCAGATGTATACGAGGGGTTATAATAAAACTAAATTTTATTTTATTGCTAATGTGGAATTTTATTTACCAAAATCCGGCAAAAAAAATTGATGTTCATCAAAAATTTTGTTCTATTTGCCAGAAAAAATCAATTTTTTTTATGTACATCACATCAATTTTAAAAATTGTAAATTTTTTTTTTGATGGAGAAATACCAATACAAAATGAAACGTCAAATTTTGGAGAAAAGTCAATCGGTGTGTTAAATTCCTAATAAATTAAAGCATGTGTTTTAAATTTAATTGAAATATATGTTAATCGTTCTTTAATAAATATGTAACGATTATTCGTTCGGAAATATATACATAAAATTTCGTATAGTGAAGTGCACAAATGATGTCGTTTTGATGTGACATTTCTAAATTTCAAAATCCTATTTAATATTTCCAATACATACATAAAACCACATCAATTTTGATTTTTTGTTCTATTTGAACCACAAATTTCACATTGATTTGGAAAAGTACATAAATAGGATTCCACATAAGAAAAAACACATGTAGATTATTTTTTTAATATTTTGTTGGGTTCCCTGTGTTTTTTATAATAGCCTTTAATCGCTCTAGCATCAGTTCTACCAATGTTTTTGTTGTTTTTGTAGGAGTTTTATGTCGTTCCTCAATAATAGCTGATTTTAATTGTTTTTTTGTTGAATTGATTGATTTTCTTTCATTTTGCTTTTGATATGCTCAATTGGATTGAGATCTGGGCTTTGGGGAGGGGGGGTGGGGGAGTCCCAAACACTTCTGGACACCACATTCGACCAATCCATGATTTATGTTTTGGACAATTGTCCTTATTGTAAGGTTATATATTTATATTAAAATTATGTATACAAGTAGGCACATAAAATAAATCAGATAGTAGCCAGGAATGAATTATGTTTTAGAGTTAATAAAGAGTTCTAACAGAAAAGAAGGAATTCTATTGTTTTAATTATTGGAAAATAAGTTTCGAACTTAAAGATCAGAAGTGGGATATATGGATTATTAAATAGATTGATATTGATAATATGCATATATATAAAAAAACATGAAAAGCGTCAGCGTGAAAGAATTGAAGGATGAGTTGGGTGCACGTGGTTTAGAAACAACCGGAAATAAAGGAATTTTGGTTCAGCGATTGCTGATGAATACGTTAAAAAAAAATAATGAAGAATCTGTAAGCGAAAATCATCGAGATACTGTCAGCGAAATAAGTGACACCCTTAGTTCAGAACACGTTTATTAAGATAATAATACAGAATTTGCGGATGCACATGTATATTCTGCAAAACGAAAAGAAACGTTTACTAACAATAGTTACACAAGATTTACGATTCGGTACATTATGGAAATGCTAGCAAATTTTGATCCTACCGATGAAACCGGATTGAGTTCCGATCAATGGGTAAGGAATGTGAAAGTTATGATGGATGTTCATGCGCTCGATGAGAGGTTGGTGCTGTTAGCAGCAAGAAATTAAATGTTGAAGTACGCACAAAAGTGGCATGAGTCGGTTGTGGACAGGATGAGAACGTGGCGCACATTCTCATTGGAATTTCGTTCAAATTTCCCAAGTAAGAAATACAAGGTGACACCCAACAACGTTGAAAATAAATCGAGTGCAAAGGGTTAAATTTGATTGTATTCATCATATTTATAGAACTAGAACTTGCAAAAGCATTAATTACCTTCATATAAAGACTGAATTTGGAAGAAAGTCGATTACCTTCTTAGGACCAGTTATATATAATCAAATATCTGAAACATTTTTGAAATTTAAGAATAGTATTAAAAAGTATTTTAAGTCCAATATTGAATTGTATTTTTAATTTTAGGCAATTTATGGATTATAATTTATCATTATTGTTTTTTTCTTTGATATTGTTATTTTCGTATTACTTTTCATAATAATTTATTTTGCTGTACATACTTACTCAGATTATTCTTCAAAGGACAATAAATCCACTGAATAATCTGGTAGTTGTATTTTAACTGAGAATATAAATAAATAAATTAATAAATTCATAGTCGATAGTCGACTACATGAGATAAATTATGTATGTTACTGGAGATAGACCCTAAACCATAAATACTTATATAGATTTCAAGAAAAGCATTAATCATATTGTATCTTTAGCAGTATTGAGTTGATGTGAATAAACATTACTAGAACAAATTGTTATAGAGCAAAATATCAACAAGAAATGTCCGTACAATTCATATTCTAAATAATCTTGCAACACTGCAATTGAAATATAATGAGAAAACGTCCGAAATTCTAAACCTTTCCAATTTGAAAGGTAATTAGGACCTCTCACTGCTCGATGAAACTCCTTTGGCATTTTAGATGATAATAAATATTTTGAACTTGAACAAATTTCATAAGCAGTTTACTTCCCCATATAATTTTTAAACGTTCCATCTCTCCACCCAAATAAACATCTTTTCATGGTAGATGTATCAAATGTAACTCTTCAGCAATAAAGATGTCTTTGATCATATCAATAGGCAAATATTCAAGTGGTAATACTGCTTTATGGTGGCTACTGTAGATCCTAATTCGAAGATCTTGGTCTATTCTATCTGGTAGTCCAATATGTGGAAATGACATGGTTTTATTAATATGACTCCATTCTTCAACTACAACACATTTTGGGCATCCGTGTTTACCTTTAAAATTAATAACACCTTTTTGAAAAGCTCATGCTGGTGAATCACAAACAAAGCATCTGATTTGAATATTCACATGATAGCCGTTTATTTGAATACCATTAGTCAATAAATCATTTAACTCGTTCACAAACGGTCTATGGGGTACATGCTCGATCAGCTAGCAAGCAAGTAATATGCTAGCACAAAACCTGGCTACTCGATCAATTTTACCAAGCAAATTTGAATTTGAATTTACTTTTTTTTACATTTTTTTTATTTTTCTGCGATTGCACAGTAAACTTTGCGGCTTAGAAAACTATCCAGCAAATGTTTACATTGTTTTATGCAATCGCAAAAATAAAAAACGAATTCAAATTCAAATTTGCTTGGTAAAATTGATTGAGTAGCCAGGTTTTGCGCTAGCATATTGCTTGCTCGCTAGCTGCCCCCCCCCCCCTACAAATAGAAAATAATTAATTATTATTTAACATAATGAAAATTAAATCGTACAAAGTTTAAGTTTGAAAGCGAGATTGCCGGACAAAAAATTTGATTATTACCGTAAGAAATCTTGGGGGGCGAAGTCCGAGATTCATACCTCCTCGCCGGTGCTCCCTGGGTAACGCTAAATGAATCAGGCGGTGTAGTGGAGACGAGCAGACTAAATCCTGTTTATAGTCATGGACACTACATGTCAGGGCGGGTTATTGGCGCCCTAAAACCAGTACCAAACCAGCGTCTGTTCTCCATGTTAGGAGCGGCTGAAGCGGGCGTCTGTCTTGTATCAAGCGGCTCGCTATATAAATGTGTTCAAGGTAGGACTGGATGCCTTAAGATTTTCACCAGTACGTGACCCACACACGTAACAAGCGGGTTGAGCGGCAGGCCAACAACCTTCCCTCATAAAAACCATTTAAGTTATGAACCCTAAACAAAGGCCTCGGATTACCATATCGGATTCATTACAAACTCGACCTCGGAAATTGTCCACGGACAACGCTTTAAAAATGGGAACATGGAACGTGCTTAGCCTCTTAAGACCTGGAGATCTCCAGAACCTTTCGAACCAAGCAAAGAGTTACACAATAGACGTACTTGCACTATAAGAGCTTAGATGGTCTGGGAGTGGGATCCATGACACCACCAATGGTTACACTCTTCACTACAGCGGCCATCAGAACGGAGGAGAATTTGGAGTTGGCTTCCTCATCCATCGACGCGTGAAGCACCTTATCATCGATTTCCGCCCGATCAACATGCGGATGTGCACGGTCAGACTTCGCACTAAGAAATTTAACATCACGATCGTTAATGTGCATGCACCCACCGAAGATAAATCGGATGACATCAAAGATTTATTCTTTGTCGAGCTGGAGGAAGTCATCAATAACATACCGCACCACGACATTAAAATCATCGTGGGCGACTTTAATGCAAAAATCGGTAGGAGTGCAGAAAATACATCGCACATCGGCCCTAACAGTCTGCATCTAACTAGTAATAACAACGAGTCACCGACCTGGCAATAATGTACAACTTAGTTGTATCAAGTACGTTTTTCCCACATAAGAGAATCTACAAAGTAACGTGGAGATCGAATGATGGAAGAACGGAGAACCAAATTGATCACGTCATGGTGTCTAAGAGACACTCGACCAGTATATCTGACGTTAGATACTACAGGGGTGCAGATATGGACAGCGATCATATGCTTGTCATATTTAAATATAAGTGCAAACTGTCATCAACGTTCAACAGACAAGCACAAAAAACCGTTCGATGGAATGTCGATGCTCTAAAAGACCAAGCGTCACTGCAGAGTTACCAATCAGCTGTCACTAACTATCTAGAGCGGCCTAGCAACAACGAAGAAGCTCCTTCTAACATCCAGGAGCAGTGGCACACAATACAGTCAGCCATTACCACCGCGGCGCAAAACACTATCGGAAGAAGACCTCCGAGACCCCGCAATGATTGGTTCGATGATCAATGTCGCCTGATCGTCGCAAATAAACAAAAGCTTCATGAAAAATGGTTGGCTCGCAACACTAGAAGCATACATGCAGAATATCTCCACGCCAGGAAAGCCACGACTAAATACCTTCGTCAAAAGAAACGCGATCATATGAGATTATGCATCGAAAACATCAGCTTCCAAGCGGAAGTAGGAAATTCAAGGGACTGTTTTGCTAATGCCAGGAATCTCACTAAAGACTTCCACCCAAGAAGTACAGCCATCAAAGACGGGAATGGAGAATTGAGAACAAACGTGGCTGATGTTCTCTCAGTATGGCAAACCTACTTTCAAAATCTACTAAATCGGAATGACGACGTGACCCCCATTAGAGCAATAGCTCCTCCAGGTGATGAGGTCTTCGTCGAATATCCCACAGTGGAGGAAGTAGACGCAGCTATTAGTCGATTGAAAAACGGCAAGGCACCCGGTCTCGATGGAATCCCCGCAGAATTAATAAAACTCGGAGGCGCTACTCTTGCAACAATTCTACACGATCTCATCGTATGTATTTGGGACCAAGAAGAGCTGCCGGAGAATTGGAAGACCGCGCTCATATGTCCGTTGCATAAAAAAGGCGACCGTCTTAAATGTGAAATCTATCGTGGTATAGCTCTATTGAACACTGCTTACAAAGTGTTGGCTAATGTTGTACTTGCCAGACTCATCCCTTTCGCCGAAAACATCATTGGCGATTATCAGTGTGGTTTTCGTCCCAACCGATCGACCACTGACCAATGTTTCACCATGAGGATGATCCTGGAAAAATGTTGGGAGTACAACATAACCATAGATCAATTATATATAGACTTCCGTCAGGCATATGACAGTATAAACCGCGATAACCTTTGGGCCGCGCTCATATGCCTAGGAATTCCAGAGAAACTCGTTTCTCTGTGCAAATTAACAACGTCTGGGTCTGTATGTAGAATTGTAATCGAAGGAACTGAGTCAGATTCCTTTGAAATAACATCTGGTGTTCGACAGGGAGATGCACTCGCGCCTGTGCTGTTCAATTTGGCGCTTGAGTACGTAGTGAGGAAAAGCAACATCGAAACTTCGCGCTGTATATTTAATAAATCAGGCCAAATTCTTGGATATGCAGATGATATCGTGCTTCTTGGCCGAAGACCTAGCGATATCAAAGACAGTTTCGTGCCGCTCGATCGCTGCGCAAGAAGACTTGGTTTGAAGGTGAACAGTAGCAAAACCAAATTTTTATCAACACCCAGGAACATCCCCATGGCAAATCTCGGAATTGGCGACCACAACTTTGATCGCGTTGAAAATTTCAAATACCTCGGGTCAGTTATAACATCATCCAATGACATGCAGGCAGAAATAAAAGCCCGAATAGCTGCCGCACATCGAGTTTTCTACGCCCAATCAAAATTATTGCGATCTAGACATCTATCGCAGTCGTGCAAGCTCGCACTTTACAAAGCACTCATAAGACCTGTGCTGGCTTTCGGAAGCGAGAGCTGGACCATGACCACTAATGATTGTAGATTGTTATCAACTTTCGAAAGGAAGTTCGCTCCATCTTTGGTCCAATTAAAGTCGCGAACAATGAATATCGGATTCGCATGAACCACGAGATACAGCAAATTCTTGGAGGTTGCGATATTATCGGATTCATCAAATCCAATCGAGTAAGATGGCTCGGCCACGTTGCAAGGTCCCCACAACAACGCATGACCAATAAAGCGTTCCATCAACAACCAGCCGGTGTGCGTCGTAGAGGAAGACCCCGACTGCGCTGGCGTGACGACGTCGAACAAGATCTACAGGCACTAGGATGTCGAAACTGGAGGTCGAGAGCGATGGACCGAGACGGCTGGAGAACCATAGTGCGGGCGGCAAAATCCCTTCATGGGATGTGAAGCTAGAGAGAGAGAGAGAGTAAGAAATCTTCTACAGATTGAGGTTTTTCTACCTCACTCCAGATTCCAACTACCATTGGGGTTAATGTTGGGATTTCATGAATGCTAAATAATATCGCCCAAAATTCTTCTTTGGAACTTTTGTAAATAGGAAGACTATCGATATTAAAATTTAAAGAAATTTTTAATGGCTTTTCAATATCATGTAAACTATATTTAAGGCAGACTTCAAGGTCTTAATGCCAATAGATACCATAACTTAGAGTGGTTAATGTTAGGTTATTAGGTGTTTCTAATAATGTTCTTGCATCGCGAGGCACATTTACCGTCGTTCGTTTCCTTATAATTTGTAGTAGAGAATTGATTGATGTATGCCTTATGTTATAAGTAGCAGCCCAAGTTATTAAATCCTCTTGGAAATGTGCATCGTTATCCATTTTTTCAAATTCAATTTCACTTTCATCACAAAAATTTTCAAAATATTCATAATGGCCATCATTTTTAAAATTTTCTTGACTTATGATTTCGTTATCGTTTACGCTGTTAAATGGGAATGAAGGCACGTTCTGGTTACTTAAGAATAAAACACTTTCAAATGAAGACTGTGGATTTTTAACTACCGTGTTTTCACAAGGAACATTGTCTATATTGCGAACTTTCAAATTAAACCGATTCCTATAATCAATAACCATCTGTATGTACCACTTTTTTTATATTTTTTCCATTTGGAAATCTCAATTTTCGGCTTGAACATTTTGAATTGAAATGTGCACTGGCGTTTCATGAAATTGTAACTACTTAAATTGTCAAATGACGTATAAGCAGAATGGCAATTCGTAGTTCTTAAGCGCAGTTTTCACATCCAATGTGCAACTAACCAAATAAACGACAACTAAATTAGTTCACAAAAAGAGTTTTGAGTTAATTTCACAACTTATTGTGCACTCCATTAAGAACTTATCTTAAATGGTGATTGTAATCAGTTGTTAGAACTGTTACACAACTATTTTAATGTAACATTTATTTTCGTGGCGTTTCGTAACTGGTAACTTTTTATTTATGACATGTATGTCCGAACTTATGTGACAAACTAATTGGTTGTGGTGGCCATTCAGCTGTGGATATTATAAGAGACAAGAACTTCACAAATATAACTTTTCAATAAAGTTTTTGCTAAATTTGACAACCATTTCACAGGCAATTCGTAATTGTGAAAATTATGTGGCAACCATCAATTGGTTGCACACAACTAACTAGTTGTAAGCAATACATATTCCATCGTGTTACCAAACGAATCGGACGTGTAAAGTTTGTGTTTCTTGTGTAATTGAGGTGCATCAGTGTAATTTTAGTGTGTTAAACAAGAATTGTATAATCTAAATACATACCTAAATATAAGAAATTATTAAATAAGATAGTAAAGGAAAAAAAAGTGCGCATATAATTTTAACCGCGAGGCGGAAGACGCAAAGGCGTCCATGTTGGACGCGTTCGTGACTAACAAAAAAAAACATGGTGTCAAAAGGAAAATGCTAAAAACAAAAAACGTGACACAAATGCATAAAAAAAAATCAAAATAAAAGAAAATGTAAACAAAAATAACGCTTCAAACATGATAGGAAACAGATATAAGGAGAAGAAATCCTCAAGTGAAGAATCGATGTCGGAAGATGATGAAAATTTTAATGGATTCGAGAGTAATACGAATTCACAAAAGCAAAACACTAACGATATGAACCGGAACATCCAGTCACAAGCGGAAACGATTGAAACAACAAAATTGGAACTCAATAACAAGACGGTCATAAATAAAGACATACAATCACTCAAAGTAAACGATAATAACAAAGAAGGACCAAACTCGAACGATACAAATAAAAAAAAGGAGGAATTGGACAAATTTAGAAACAATCGCTACGCTCCAGGGGACAGAGGCCCATTCACCCTAATAATAGAGAAAAAGGGAATAGATGATCTTGAAATCGCGGAAAGACTCAATGCGTTGAATTTTGGAGCCATTATTTATGTTCGGCAATTGGGCAAAAATAGGGTGAAGGTCCAAACCCGAGAGATGGACACCGCTAATAGGATCCTTAACAGTACTGACTTAAGAAGGCTACACAAGTATAACGCGTATATACCGAATTATATGCTAGAATCGATTGGGTACATTAATAGAATTCAAATTAATGCGGATCTAGAAAGGATGAAAGAAAATATAAAAGCAAACGCTAAGGTTATTAAGTTAGAAAGGATTTCGAGATGGAATAGACAGGAACAAAAAGCCGAACCAACGCAGGCGATTAAAATAATATTTAGAGCAAACTCCCTACCTACGGAGATAGCGATCTACGAGGTCAGAAGACGAGTAGCATATTATATACCGCGACCCATTATTTGCAAAAAATGTCTCATTTACGGGCATATGGATAAATATTGTAGGGGAAAGGGAAGATGCAACAATTGCGCAGAACCCGACCATGAAAACACGAACTGCAGCAATGACCAGAAATTCTACTATTGTACAGAACAGCACAAAACCTTTAACAGCATCAGTGTGGAATTCCAAAACCAGAAGAAGATCAAACAGCTGATGATCACAAAAAAAATGTCGTACGAGGCAAGAAGCAGAATAATACCCCAGGATTTCAAACTAAATGAGGAAGAGTTCCCTAGTTTACAAGGAAACCAGAGAAAAGAATAGCAGAAAACAAAGTCTTGGAGAGTAAAATATGCACATTAAACAACTACATGATCGAAATCAGCAAGCTGAATCGCACGATTCAGGCAACTACTCAGGGATACCTCAAGGCAAACCCGAATGAACCAGGAAATGATTTGATTTTGGCGGAGATAATTGACCAACTAGTAAATATGGACAAGCTGATTGTCAAAAGTTACAAAAGATACAATGATGGCGGACTCACGGGGCAGGCTGAGCATAACTCAGATTAACATAAGAAGTTTTAAAACAAACAAGGACGAACTAGTCAAATTCATGACTAGCAACTATATAGACGTGGCCTGCCTGGCTGAAACATGGACAAACGACAAATAAGTGATAAAGATAAATGGATATAATACTTATACGAACAATAGAGAGGACAATTATGGTGGCGTGGGGATAGTTATCAGTAAAAGGTTGAACATTAAGGAGATTAAAAAAGAAAATGATTACAAGCCTATAGAGACAATAAAAGCGGTACTGATAGATCAAGAAGGAAATGAGTATAATATTATAAACATATACATTCTACCAAACATAAGCAACAGACTGATAATCGATAAGTGGAGAAACCTGATAATTCAAAATTATAATAAAAGAAACACGTTAACTTTGGGTGACATAAACTCGTACCATCCCTTATGGAACCCGGGTTGCAGGATGGATAGTAGAGGAAGGAGAATGACGGAAGCAATAAACAGTTCACAGTTCGTGATGCTAAACAATGGTGACAACACATGGCTGAATGCGAAGGGAAAGAAATCGGCGATAGACATATCGCTGTGCTCGATGGACCTAATTCATAAAGCGGAATGGAGGATAGACTTAACTAAAATAGGATACGAGGATGAGCAGTCAGATCAAGATTCGAAGAACTGACGACGTTAAAGTGCTACAGGAGGTGGAGAGATACCAGCTAGAAGGATTTAAAAACGTGGAAGAAATACGAAAGTGCATTGAACAACACGATTGAAAAATACTCCGAAGAATGCTTTTACAACCCGATCCATTCGTATAAAAAGTGGTGGAATACCAAAATTGAAACCTTGTGGAAGATTAAGAGGGCAAAATTAAAAATTTTCAACCAACACAGAACCGATATATACGCTGAGATTGAATTAAAAAAGGCTACGGGAAAGCTTAAAAGAGAGATCAGATACGAAAAAAAAGGAGTTGGAGACAACTTATAGACAGTATTAATCCAAACATGACGACAAAAGAAGTATGGAATAAATTCAACGCCTTCAAAACCAAAAAGAAAGAGTATAAATATATTCAACAACGAGCAAAACATCACAAAATTCATGGACATGAACATAGTAAGTGATAGAATAACGAGCCTAATCAATCCGCGCTGGCATGAATAAAATATCATACAAGCTTTAAAAACAATCATACCATCTCATATCGAAAAATTACTAGAATTGATAAACAAACAGTGGAAAGCTCAAATATATCCAGAAAACAATAAAAATCGTGCCAATTCCTAAACCAAATAAAGATAACAAACTGATAGAGAGCTATAGAGCTATTCATCTATACCAGACGATGGCAAAAATTACCAGTTAGATGATAAAAGTAAGGATGAGCAAAATGGCAGATAAGATGAGACTAATCCCGGAAAACTCTTTCGGATTTAGTCACAATTGACATGATAAACAAAATCATTACAAAAATAGAAAAAAACAAAGTGGAAAGGAAAATAACAATATTAATATCACTTGACATTCAAAAGGCGTTTGATAACGTTAACATGGACAAGTTGGTAGAATTACTGGGCAGAAAAAACATACCAATGTAAGCTGGATATACAATTCTCTAACGGACAGGAGAACGATATTCTAATTAGGGGATAGAAAAATCGAAAGGACAACCAGCCAGGGACTACCGCAGGGAGAACCGCTTAGTCCGGACTTATTCAATATATACACAAGCGAGCTACATGAAAATGCCACAGAAGAATTAGAGATATTACAATACGCAGACGATTTTGTAATCATGGCTCGAGGCTCAAATAACTCAGAAACCATAGAACGAGCGAACAAGGGTTTGGAGGAATTCCAGAAAAAGATGGAGAATTTGAAACTAAATCGGAGGAAAGAGAAGTGACCAGATCAACAGGATAAAGATAAATAACATCGAAATAAAAGAGGTAAAAGAGATGAAAATCCTTGGATTCATGACAGACTCAAAAATAAACTTAAATAGGCATATAAATACGCTAAAACTAGACTGTATGGCAGCCATCAACCTAATGAAAATCGCAGCCAATAAGAGGGGGGGTGCACCCATCATCATTCTTAAACCTGCACAAGAGCCTCATAGAAAGCAGGATAAGATATAGTGCTACAATAGTGAAAGACGGAACTATGGAGAAAAAAGTACAAAAAGTCATAAATATCAGCATGAGAGTAAGCTTAGGGCTGACAAGTACCACCCCAATCTCAGCTAAAATTGCGGAGGCAGGGGACATCCCCATTGACCTCAAGGTAGATACATACAAGTTCAACTACATAGCCAGGAAACTATACCAAAATGACGAAGTCGGGAAAAACATCCGGAAGAAAAAAGCCCCGGAAAACCTACTGGCGACAGTAGAGAGATGGCAAGATATACTGAAGAAAATACCTAAAAGGAAAAATCCAGAGAAGAACCAACATTCATCTGCACGAAAAACTCAATAATAAGACGGATCTCAACAACAAACAACAAGAAGCAACCATAAAGGAATTCATCAGCAAATATAGAAACAAGAACAAGGCTTTCACTGACGGTTCCATCACATATGGAAAAAAAGGTATAGGAGTATATAACGATTTTGCAGAAGAAACAATAAGTTATAGAATCATGGAGGATGCATCAATCAAAGCACTGGAAGCCACAGCCATCTATGTCGCGACTAAGAAGGCAACAATTTACGAAATGGCAGACTTAGTAATCCTCACAGATTCACTAAGCACGTGTAAAGCACTACAAAACGGATCAGAGCACATGAGGTATTATGAAACAAAAATGTATAATGCCACAACATGCAACAGGATAAAAACAAGGATTGTCTGGATCCCAAGCCATAGTGGCATACGAGGAAACGAGGAAGCTGACAGGGCGGCGAAAAGTGGGGCCAAATCGAACAGAACATATAACACACGCATATCCGTAGAAGAAGCCATTAGATGCTGCAAAGAAAGATCGTACGAAGCATGGAGAGTTAGATTTTTAGAAGAAACAATTGACAAAGGAAAACAACACAAGGAAAACACGCATGGAATAGTGAAAGACAAACCCTGGTTTCACAAAAGGGGGCTAAAGGCGGGACTTGTGAAGACTTTGACGAGGCTGACCAACCATACATTCGACACCAAATATTTAAAATTAATTAAAAAGATTGACGATGAAAAATGCGACGTGTGCGGGAAGGGAAGATGCAAGGCACAGCATAATAAACTGCGTAAAATACGATGATTTGAGAAGCAGATATAAAATATTCGCTGAAAAAGACCTGCACAAGATACTAGCGGAAGAGAACATCGATAAATATATTGAGATCTATAATTTCCTAAGGGAAGGGGAAATCAGCATATAAGAGATAATTACAAGACAAGGGATATCTTTAACAAAGAAGGATAGCCGCAATAAAAAATAAGCATGAAGTATAGCAAAATAGCATAATAAGCATACACAAAGATAAGTGTAATCTACAAACTGTGCATAACACAAGACAATAAAGAAGCATCGCTACGTAGAAAATACTCCAAGCAGAATAAGCAGAACAAAAGATGATAAAAAAACAGACATAACAATGTCTTCGTATTCAAAACATTGGTGATGTGGTTTAGTCGACCAAGCCAAACAAAAAAAAAACTAGTTGTAAGATGCTTCTTGGGTGAAGATCTAACAAAGCATAAATTGGATAAGCGGCAGGAAGTCATCTTAAATTTAAATAAAGTTATAAATCAATTCCCGTCGAGCGTGTTTATTCAGTGTCCCCTGTAAAGCAGGCAGAAATTTACCGTGAACTGGATAGAATGTTGGCACTTGGGGTAATTGAGGAAAGCCACAGCTCTTGGTCATCCCCAGTAAGTATTTTCAACCGGGCTAACGGAAAGGTTTGGCTCTGCCTGGATACACGGAAGGTAAATGAGGTGACGCTGACTGGTGCTTATCCCTTGACTCTGATCGACGAACTTCTAAGCAGACTGGATCAAACTCGGTATATTAGCTTCATTGATTTAAAAGATTCTTTCTGGCAGGTACCTCTAGATCCAGAATCAATGGATAAGACAGCATTCACCGTCGCTGGGCGGCCACTCTACCAGTTTGTCGTCATACCGTTTGGGCTGTGTAACCAAACGATGTGTCGACTTATGGGCAATTTTATCCCTCATCAATTGCATGCCAAGGTATTTGTCTACCCAGATGATTTATTTACTGGTCGTATCCGCGACTTTTGAAGATCACATTATTTTATTATCTGAAGTAGCAAGATTGTAACGTGACGCCAATCTCACTATTGACGATTGTAAAAGTAAGAAAAGCGCCTATCTAGCGGAAAAAATGTAACTAAATGAGCTATGCCTTGACGTTTATTTGTTACCCTCTAAACATTGCAATTCGAAAACGATACGTAAACTATGAAACTTCTTCATACAAAACGTAGTTTTCTATTCGCAATGTTTAGAGGCTATGAACAAGCAAACGTCAAAAGTATAGCTCATTTGGTTATAAAAAAATCCACTAGATGGAATCCATGATACTTTAATCGTCAATAAATGTAAAGAAAAGTAAATTCATGTTGAAGGAGACAAAATATCTTGGATATGTGATTGGTGAGGGATGCCTTAGAGTAGGTCCGTCAAAAGTTCAGGCAGTAGCTGAATACCCCGCAACTCGTACGTGGCAACAGATAAGACGAATCCTAGGAATGGCAGGGTGATACAGGAGGTTTATACCCAATTACTCTGCGGTAGCTGCCCCAATAACTGATCTTCTGCGGGTAAAGGTTACGCATTTACTATAATTACAGATCACTCCAGCTTAAAATGGCTTATGGACCAGAAGGATTTATTAGGGCGGCTAGCAAAGTGGGCTTTAAAACTTCAGTCGCACAAGTTCACAGTATGGAAGAACGACCGATGAACCTTTACAATTCAATAGAATTTCAAGACATAGAGTATCAAGACAAAAATTCAGGCTATATAGACAATCCGAAAGCAATCACGAACTTTAAAGTTGTTAATAGAAAACTGTATATTCGTCTCACGAAGCCGTCTCACAATGAAACTGATATTTCGCAGTGGAAGTTAGTGGTATCAACTGGACTCACAACTGACCTCATACGACAAGCGCATAATCCACCAACTGCAGCTCAATAGGGGATTTTCAAGACATTAGACGTGTTGAAGTGTCATTTTTATTAGTCTTCAAATGTCCCTACCTTCGAACAACGAACGGGTTTTCTTTGAAACTTTGAAGCCGACCACGCATATTTAACATTGGCCAAAACGTCTTTGTTCGTAATTTTTCACAAAGCAGTGCTCCTAATCGCTTAGTAATAGATGAATCAGGGAAATCCCTTGGGACATATCACGTTAAAGATATTAGGTAGACGATTTGTTTTCTTTTATTTTAGATTGTCAACAGGGTTGTTTTCAGTTAGCTATGAGGTATCTAATCTAACTATTAATAATAATAATAATGCCCGACGTTAAGAGACCTTCTCAACCTTGTGACCTTCAAAACTCATACAATAAGTACAAATAGTCGTTCCATTTTCCTGTGAACTCGTGAACAGCTGTCTACAATCATCATATGAGTAAACAGCACTTCTAGCTTTCTGTAGCTGGTGACAAGGACCCATCCCATCGTCGACAACTAGCGGGCAAATGTGCTGCGGTCACCAATCTAAAAGCTACGGAGAGATCTGTTGACGTAACGAAAATTCAACCGCTAAAGAAGGTCGTTTCGTCACATGTGTACACAAAGATACACAAACCCTTACAAAAATGAGAACTTCCTTAGATCTCTTTTTGGAATCTTGGTGTCGTACTGAGTTGGTCTACTCATCAGATTGCAACGATCAAACTGAAAAAAAATCAACTCTTACTCTGTACCGATAGTACTAAACAAGAACCTACCGATTTAGCGAATTATATCACCGAATCAGAAACTTCAAGAAATTCTCAACACATATAATTAAGAAGTATTTGTTCAAGATTTTGTCGGTTTTTCGGACAAAATATTAATTTTAATGGCACCCATACAATGTTTATATTTTAATCGCCTCTTTGATTTTAGTCTAAATTTTATTTTCGAGAGAGCAGAATAAAACAATACAAAAAAATGATATGGCTAAATATAAAATAAGGTTTTAAATTAGCAATAAAAAATCTGACTTATTTTGAAGTAAGAAGTATATGTACTTCAAAAATAATCGCGTCAACGAATGAAAAACTATATGTATATGTATTAAAAAAAACGAAGAAAAAATATTTTGTGCTTTAAATGAAAACGTGTGAACTAATAGCTATAAAGGAAACCATTAATTTATCCTTCAACTATTTATTTGAAACTTATTTTATTGTGTTTTCTGTAAGTCTGTTAATTTACAGCTAAACATTTATTACTAAATATAAAAGAGACTAAACAACTTTGTGGGGTGACATTAGCTGCATTTCATGACACCACCATGATCCAGATCAGATCAAATTTTACATGTGAAACAACAACAACACGTGATCGTGTTGTTGTTGTTTCACATGTAAAATTTGTTCTGATCTGGATCATGGTGGTGTCATGAAATGCAGCTATTATGACTAAAAAAATGTTTCATAATAGGAATTATCGCGGCGGATCGAATTTTAAAAAATTTTATAATAGGCCCCCATGGAACGCCATCGAATTGTCAACTTATAAGAAAGCCCTGCTGTGACACACAACAGGCGACAAATAACTCCATAATTAAAAATCAAATATAATTCTTAAAATTTTCTTTATTTTACATATTTATTAGCAAATACAATATTTAGGTACTAGTGTTATTGAATTTCATTTGGAAATTTTTCTAAGGCATATTCGTAGTTTTTTTTAATACCCCCTTGCATATTAGAAATTTCATTGCGGGAAAATGGGAAATGTTGGTTTCCTAATATGTGCATTAGTCTTTTAATCAATCGTTAATATATTATACAATTAGTTACAAATTAGCTAAAATTAAAACGAAGTAAGGCTGTATTGATCTGCTGCTGATCTTGCCTATATTGGGTGATAACTTAGTTTTTTGGATTTTCTAAGAGATGGCGTATTTTTAGTACTAAACACTCTTTTACAATGACACCTGTGGCGTTTTAAAGTGTTGGCATATTTTTTAATCCCGTTTAAATAAAACAGCATTTGCGGGAAGCATTACTTTTTTGCCTTAATCAAAAGAAAAAAAGCTGCTGAAAGTTTTCGTTTGCTTGAAACGATTCAAAAGTGGTGATTATGTCAGTGACAAAGAACGTTCTGGTCAACCAAAAAAATTCGAAGATGAAGAATTGGAAGCATTATTGAAGGAAAACTAAGCTCAAACAGAAAAAGAACTTACAGAACAGTTAAATGTCACTCAAGCAGCCATAAGCAAACGTTTTCATGCAAAATGGAGGAAAAATTTTTGCCTCAAATTTTGACTGGCGATGAAAAGTGGATTTACTACCATAACCCTAAACGCAAAAAATCATGGGTTCACCCAGGCGAACCATCCACATCAACAGCAAAACGAAGCATTCATGGAAGTAAGGTTATGTTGTGCATTTTCTGGGATCAGAAAGGAGTGGTGTACTATGAGTTGCTAAAACCGAACGAAACTATCACTGCTGAACGTTACCGACAACAACTGATAGATTTGAACCATGCATTGAACGAAAATCGTCCGATTCCAGCCAACAAACAGCGTAACGTGATTTTGCTGCACGACAATGCTCGACCACATGGCGAGTAAAAATACGCTGAAAGTACTTAAATGGGAAATTCTACCGCATGCTCCCTAACGATGGAAAATATTTTGATTAAAATAAAATTTACCATTTCTTAGAAATAAACGCGTTTTTTCTGCAAAAAAAAATCCAAAAAACTAAGTTATACTCTCGATACTACACACAATGTACTTACCGTTAATCGCCTCGAATTCGCGATTGAAATCCACCATTAAAGTGCGATAGTTTTTTTTAACGAACAAGGATATTACAAGAAAACTATCAAACTTTTATTATAGATTATTTAAAAAATTAAAATCTAAGTTATTTGAATTAAAAAAGAATTCATTTTTAATTTTTAATTGGCTAATTTCAATAAACGATAACTAGTTAATATCGTTATACATACTTAGTCAAATGTATCGACGCTTTTACTTTCGATTCGAAAACGTTGTCAAACGTTGAACCTCTTTTATTTTAACAATCTCTAATAAAAGCTAACCCAGATAATCCGCCAAAGCTAAAATTGCACTAAAGTGAAACTCTATTTTTTTTATTTGAAAATTTATTCTTAAAAGAGGTTTAAGTTACTCTTAAATTTAAACAGGTCTTAAAGTCAAACGGAAATGGTGGAACTTGCCAAATGGACCGACAGGCCAACAGGACATCCGTTCACGTTTAAAACATTAAATTAAGAACTGGACTCGATTCCGATTTAATGACAATAGCCAGGTTTCATTGGCGTTAGCAAAGTACTCGCAAGTATTTCTAGCTACTCTTAATAACGCCAATGGGGTCCGGCTGATGAGGTATTTTGTGACATATTTATTCAAAATTTTGAAATGATTCCGTTCCCAGTTCCTTCAAAAACCTTTGTATTAAATTATTTTATTTTATTCCTGTCGAATCCCTGATCAGACAGAAATCAAACATAACGGCATAAATTATTTAGTCTAGCGGAAATTTCTGCACAATCGACTCGACCCAGAAAAACGTCTCGAACAATCATAACGGAAGCAACATCACCGTAAACGAAGCAAACCGCAACGTTATGATAAAGTTAGATAGCGAATCCCACCAAATCTTCGGATAAATAAAAGGAACTGTTTCTGAAAAACTCTCGAACGAAGGCAACCAAAGTAAGTGGGTCAGAAAAGTTCCTACAGTTGCGTTTAATGAACCCAGCATAACATAAGCCTCCGAGATAATGTAAACAATGTGACGAGGTTGAAAGAAAAAATAACGCCAAGGTACGTGATAAATTCGAATGCATGGTCATAAAAAATATTCATAAATATATGCTACAACATAAAAATAAAAGCGTTGTATAGTTACCTAAATGGTTTTAGAAAGGGGATATTGTAAAAATATAATTTAACGGCAACAATTTAAAAATACGACAGACAACCCTATTCTCTTAGTCGTGTCACCTGTCGCTTCTTACGACAATCATTTTTTCATATTCTCCTAGTCGATTGAAGCGACAGTCATCGATTGAAGCGACAACAATGGTATTCCGTTAGTCGTTTAAAATGTTTAATGTCACCTGAGGTGACATTTCAAGTCGTGCGAATTTTTTAGACGACACAAGCATGGAGAGGGACAAAATGTAGGTCTCAAATTATTTATTTTAATACGATTGGTTCTACAAACAAAAAACACAAATTGTTTTGATACGAAGGTGGAATTTGGAATCTTTTACTCTGTCAAACACAAAAAATTAACGGATTCCTTCAGAAAAATTAACTATTGATCACATATTTTTATACTCATTGTTTGAAAATATAAAATTATTTGTATCTAGATCGAAAAAAAGTAAAAGAAATAAAATGAATAAATCTGTACGTACCCAATGAGTATTACCTAGTATGATGTATGAGCTTAGTCGTAATTCGACAAAAAAAATTGAAACTTATATGGGCTACAAATCACGTGCAATTGTTTACCACCGTAAAAATTATTCAGCATTATATTGTTCATTGTCCTAGAGCAAATGCGAAATCGTACAAACCAAAATTTCTCTATTTTGGCGGGACAATATTTCGAAATGAAATTCAAGAATGCTAGATTCAAACCTTCGCAGCATCTAATCTAGTCGTCTTTGTGGGTTTTACGTTTCCCCAAGTGTTTTAATCGTGCCTTTGACATGTGATTCATTATCATATAGAATCCAGGCAATATCAAGAGTAGCAGATACATTTTTAAGATGGTGGGCATATCGAATGTCACATTATATTTATTAGGCATGGTCAGCGAGAAACGTTGCGTTTCCTCAAAATATGGTATATTTCGTAATATAACGATGCTTTCGCAGAGAATGCCGAGTGGATATAGCGGTATCCATATCGAGTATCGTAACCAAGTGAGTATACCAATCGGCCGGTTGATAATTGTTGTGATGTAGTATGGATAGCTGTGTAATTAGAAAAATAAAATAAACGGGTTTAAGACTATAGCGCGGATGTAAATCATCAAGAGAGTAACTTACCGAACAATTTCAACGAGCGACCAGATGACAAAAAGGTAGAATACTACGGGCTTTGTTTGCATCCGTTCCTCTGAATCAATCATAACGAATAAAATAAAAGCTCGCCCACTCACTTGAAGGAAGGGCATTAGAGCACCGCCTTTGCTATAACCAAATATCGGATGCATGACTTCCAAATACTGAAGTAACTGACAAAATTTAAACGCGTTTCCAACCGCTTGATAAATAGAGTTTATCGAATCACTCCCATCTCTGTAGAATCGTATACCAATCACCAGCAATATGTACAAAAATCCGATAAATTGGAATAAATTATAAAAAATTAGGTAAACATGTTTACCGCGTTCTAAAAATTAATAATATCTATGAAAGTGCAATATGATTTTATTTGAAGACTTAACACTCCAGATACTAACCTTTTCTATATCCGTACTCCTGTTTATGAACATAATCTGTGACCCCAGGATAATCTTCAATCACACTTCGAGTCTCACTAACATTTTCCACATCATCTTCTGATCGCCATCGATCGAAATCAATCTTCAGCCAATGTGGTTTCTGTGGCTGAGCTATTAAACGTGGCCACCAACCTAATTTAGATTTTGTAATCACAAATTCAATTTTTGTCTCGTACACTTTATAGACTGCTGACTGTACGTCGATATCATCGTACAAATCTAAATTGAATGTGTATAGACTTCGACCTTTGGCTCCGCATCCATGAGCCATAAATTTGATAAGTCGCGTGTCAAACACAATATCGGGCTCCTAAATTTATTACATATTTAATAAATAGGTTTATTTATAGAATTCGCTAATAAACTTGACACCTACCTTGACATCGTGTAAATCAACTTTTAGTGTTATAACTTTTTCGGTTTGTGCCCAATACGCGAACGGTCTTAGCACTTCTTGTAATAATGGTTCCACCATATTTAAGCTCTATTTTACGTATTTTTATCAACCTCGCTTTTTAATTCATATACATATGTACAATAAAAATGTTATTCACACAAAAAACGAATGTCAAAAACAGCTGTCAAACTGATAGTGATAAGGATTTTGAATCGGCTGTGTGTAAAAAACTCGGATAGGGCGTGTGTGAAATATTAAAAAAAATTATTTTTACGTCAAAGCCGAGTTTGAGACATCTACCGGGAAATAAAATAAAAAACTGAAGTCGACGATTATAAAAATTTGGAAAATTGCGGTTGCAACTAACTACCATAAATGGCATATTTGATCGATATGCCAACAACAACAAGGAAAAAATCGATTTAATTATCGCGAATGATGTTGAATGTTTACTTAATTATATATACAGGAGTCATAAATGTCGAAATTTGAAGTTATCGAAATTTAATAAAAATATGATAGATCTTCACACAATGGTTCAATTTTATTTTTAGACAGATGGCGTCCGTGATGTGGAGTCGTCAATTTTGATTAATTGCTGATATTTACTATCATGCTAGTAATTTTGTTAATGTGTTTGTGAGTATATTATACAATTTTTTTTACTAGCAGCAAATTATCAGGCTGATATTTTCACAAAAATTATCATGATAATTATTACGAAATGTCATATTTCGTAGATTATGTTTTTTCATTTTCTTAAATTTATTTTAGGGTGAACACGTTAAACAATTTAGAACATGGCGGTATATGGTTCTTTACATTTGCCTTTTTTGAGTTTTTTTCTTTTTGCGGATAATGTCAGTTCTTTTATTTTCGCATTTAGTTTGGGTTTTTTTTTATAATGGAATAAACATTTATTTTTTCATATATGTTTTCGAAGAAATATCGCAGACGCAATTTAATACAGAAAATACGTTAAAGCTAATTTATTCGTAGAGTAAATGAATGTTTAAAGGAAATAATAAGTAAACTTTCTGCAGTTCAAAAAATTCTAATTCTAAAAAATTTAAAATTTGTTCAAGCCGTTTTAGTTTAAGCAGAGTTTCAATTTGTTCATCGAAACTCATTTCTAATTTTATTATTTCTTCGATGTTTATTTGAATTTCGTACGTGCGCATCCCAAACTAATGAAATGTCAAAAACATGTAACGATTATCATGATAGTAATAACATAGAAAAATAAGTTTACCATAGATTTCTCATTTGAATAAAACGAGAGATAAAAATGAAATTCCAATGTCATGATTGTATTTGTGATTTTACATTGTGCGCAATGTAAAGTCACAAATACAATCAAGACATTGGAATTTCATTCGTTTTATACAAATGAGAAATCTATGTTAAATTTATTTTTCTATGGTAATAATTATCATGATAGTAATATCAAATATTAAATAGTATCAATATAGGACATTGCCTTGTAAAATCGTGTTCCAATTTTTTTTTTCTATAAGACAAGAGTGAAGTTAGCTGTTTTAGTAAACTCGTTAAAAAAACTCAAAAATCAACACAGCTGGTGAAAAAGTAAAACTAAATTTAACTTTTTCAACTGTTTAGCTTAGTTGTCTAAACAAAAAAGTAAACAAACAACGGCAATTTTTCGAAAAAATGAAAAAAGCGACACCGTGGCAAAAAATGTAATTACGGTAAATGCGATAAGCTAAGAGAAAAAAAGAACACGAACGTCCTATATATAAGTTATTTAATATATGGTAATATTCCCAGATATGATATTCCGTCGACGAATATTTTTCAATACTTTGAAAAAAACACAAACATAAAATATCATGATAGAAAATATTAGCGAATTTGCATAGTGGAGACCGCGGGTTAATTCAATTGTCGAATGGAACTGTTTGCTCTAACGGGGACAAATTTTAATTAACCAAACCCTAGAAATTATATACTATGAATTTTTTATTGAATTTGATTGTAGTTTTGAAAACAGTTTAAAATAATTGTGTATTTTGACATTTTATCAATATTATTACACGATTTATCACAAATAAAGTTAAATTATAGTTGATTTAGTTTTTATTAAAACACTTTCTTTTTATTGTTATAGACTTTATTATAATTATATAAAAAACAATACAAACAACTAGTTTCGAGCTATACTGCTCATCAGGTTTGATTGAAAATTAGAGTTGTTTGTATTATTTTTTAAATAATTAAAATAAAGTTATCACAAAAATAAAGAAAGTATTTTATTAAAAACTAAATTAACTATAATTTAAAATAATTGGTTTGACTTGAAAATGTAAATTAAAAATTTCAAAACAAATAATGTGAAAAAAATACTTAAAAACACTTACTTATGATGAAAAATTAAAATTTGTTGAGGAATTCTAAACAAAATTAGGTAATTATATTGATTAATTTTAATATAATTTTTTGTTTTGAACTGAATCAACATACATTTTTATTATATATTGTATTATATATTCTGTGGTTTAGCTAACTCTTTTATTATCCGTTAGATGACAACTTGACTTTGGCATTTGCAAATATATGGCGTATTTTATTGACAAACGAATCCTTTTTGCTTTAGCTTTTTTCAAGAAAATACGCCAATGATAAAATGTGATTTATATTCACAATTATACAATAATTATATTGTATATGATTAAACTCTTTTTCGTAGTTATAAATTTTCTCGCGCGAGCACAGGGCTACAAGTCTCATTTTTGTCCCATTCTACTATCACTTAAAAAGATACGAGCGTAAATTATCGTCCCAGGAATAAAAAACTTGATAAATACAACAAAACACAAACAAATTTTTAGTGCGTTAAAGGTAATAGGCATGTTTATTTTTTTTATATCCTTTTTCCGACCACACAAAATAATTTTCAACATTGTAGAGCTGTATTTTTCTAAACCTAACCTAAAAAAATAATTTGGCGAGTCGCGGTGATTTTAACCTCAAATAAATAATTTTTATAATTTTAAAAACATATATTAGTTTTATATAGGATTTTAGGAAAAAAATATCAAAAAAATAAAATAAAAATTACAAGTCTTGCGGTTGTCTTGACATTATCTTCACAAGGGCGCCACCAGTACACAAAATAAAAATGAAGTATTTGGTGGCCATTTTGTATTTTTTTGCCAAATCATCAAAAAGTGCTTAGTATGGTAAATAAAATAATTAAAAATAAAATTAATTTGATTATTTTCGTATCGTTATAGTAATATTCAGATCTTTAAAAAAAAATTTTTTTAACTGTTCTGCGCAGCTTTCAGTGGTGTAGACAATTTTTTTATAAAAATTTTGATGGGTCGCATTTATCTTAGATAGTAAACCTAAATAAATTAATAAATAACCATGAAAAAGAATTATATATTTCAGTTTTAATGCACAAAACATTCAAAATTAATATGTATTTATGTTATTACAATCATATATCAAGTGAAAATTAATAGGTCTAAAAAAATATTGCACGCCTTTTGGAAAAAATGGCAACATTTAATTTTGGTACGAACTAGGCAAAATAAATAACCAAATGTGATTCGTATCCCAAGTATAACAAAATTCGACTTTTTTGTCATTTCTCGAAATAAAAACTTATATTTAGTTTTGACTTTGACTTAGTTTTGCTTTCGACTTAGAATAAGATCCTGTATGAAAAGTGTCGCGATTATTCGAAACTGGACGAAACTCGATACAATAAAATTGTGCTTATGTATGTGTGTAAATAAAAATTGGGGGAACAATTTGGTGTAAGTATGTGTGTGAAACATCACAACCGAAACTATTAGGGGACGAGATGCTGGCGGAATTAAAAAACTACTACATATTTTGATTTCAGAATTTTATTAAAATTCACATGAAAATTGACCATATGACTAACATAAATCTGTTGATTGAAAAATATTATCTATTTGAATTTTTCCCATAATTTTTGTTTTGATATATTATAACACGGCGTATTCATTTTATGTGCTGTATTATACACAATTCACTTTCATTCCTGATAACAATTTCATTATTTTCACAATATGAAAGTTTAATTTACAGGCCCACCTATTGAATTAAGTTTTGTGCTGAAATTTTGATGAACATAATTTAAACCATTAATATTCAGACAATTAATTATTTAATAAGTATTTAATTTTGTAATACTTACATTTTAAATTAAAATGTTAAACCTGCACGTCGCCTTTCACATTACTTATAATTGTTATGACGTCTTCATTCTTAGTTTACAATAAAATTTCTTTCTTTATACTTAGGACAGTATACATATACGCACCAATTCTAAAGTATTGATTCTTCGACTTTTTTCTAATATTTCGAAGGCAAATACGATAGCTCAATTTTGAGTTTCGTCTTGTTATAATTGGGATCGCACAAAAGCACAACAACAAAAAAAAGCAAATTCAGTTTTCAATTTAATGGAATTTTGATTTAATTCTTAACTTATCGAATTAAATATCATTTTAATTTATAAAATCTAAACTTTGTGTTTTATGTGTATTCTAAAATTCCTATTCCATTTAAATACAAATACAACGTAAAAATGTAAACAATAAACATGAATATTATACATAATACTGTGTATCCGCCATATTACTTCTGCGCGAGAACTGTCAGAATTTCAGAGAGATTTGAATACTACTATAAGTGTTTATTACCATATCCCTTTTGTGTTTTACTAACACAACTGTGCGAGTAACGCAAAAGTACCATGTCAAAAAATTTTTTTTGTATGTGTTTTGAACTAGCTTACACATTTGCGCATCACTTTCAAACTTATTTCGTCCAAAAAAACACTATAACTTTACATACAATTGTGTTGGTTGTACTTCAAATCAAGCGAAATTTTTTATCAAAAACGCCATTACATACTATGATTTTACTCGTACATTTGTGTGGTTTGGACTTTAATTAAGCCATTTTTTTAGTTATTTTGGTTGAAAAGGGGATATAAATATGTGATAATTTTTTTATTGCTGTTGAACAAAACGATACATACTTTGATTTGTTATTCTTAAATATTATTTATGTTTGCGTTATACAATTCTTTCTAAATAAAAGTAAAGGATAACATATCTAGAGCGAAACGATATAGAATTATATTTTCCAATTTTTTTATTTTATTTTTAAAAAACTTTGTACATTTATTTTTTAAAAAACATCTATACTTTATTTTAAAAAATTATTAAAAAACAGTAGTTAAATTAGAATTTAATTTGAATTATAGATGGAAGATCTGCAAGAATCGCAACAATCAGTTTCGAACTTAATGAGATTATTGATTTGAAAAAATCAGTCATCTCATCAGGACGAGCCGACTGACGTTGAGATATACTGAAATAGACCAATGTACGGAACAATCACAACTTTCAATATAACAAATTAAAATTTTTTGGAGTAGTAAAAAATAGTAACTGAAGAAGGAAAAATTCCGAAACCGGTTTTCCTAAATATTAAAAAATTTTAATTTGTTTACTTACTGGTTTTTAATAATTTTTTAAAATAAAGTATAGATATTTTTTAAAAAATAAATATACAAAGTTTTTTAAAAATAAAATAAAAAAATTGGAATATATAAGTTTAACAAAAAGCTACGGACATCATAATGGATTTTATTCATTTATACGGTGATATAGAATTATTTCAGAAATGGCAGGAAATTAAATGAAAATCTTAAATCTTGAAATGAATTGTAATTCAAATGGTGTAATACGAACGACCATTGGTAATTCTCAAGAAATTGATCCCGAAACTTTTAAAACTGATAGTGACGATCATGATACGCGTCCCATGATGAATCATCGGACAGTTTTGAGCATTTAAATTATTTGAATAATATTACAACGTTAAAGATAAAATTAATTAAATGAACCACTTTAACAATGAATTAAATTCATTAATTTTTTAAAAACTTGTGATATTTTACGAAATACTTGTGATACTTGCTTGAATCACTTTTTAAGTTTACATAATAATTACTGCAATATATTAATGAGTTACATGCTACTGTTACTGTCATTTTTATATTTAATTAAACTATAGCATATAACTCTTAATAAACACATTTTATTAAACACTTGTTTTTTATTAGTATCACAATGGTGATACCGGAAAAGGGCTATGTTAAACTAACACAAATACGACAATCACTCATGTTACCAAAGACATCAAGGAATAAATATATAAGAGAAATCAAGTAGTGATTTCCCTTATATCCCGTTTATGTTTTACTAACACAATTGTGTGGGTATGACAAAAGTACTATGTAAAAAATTTATTTTTGTTTTTTCAACCAACTTACATATTTGTGTATTCCTTTCAAACTTGGAAATTTTTTATCAAAAACGCTATATAACGTAAAAAATCATAGTATGAATTTATACTCACACATTTGTGTGGTTTGGACTTTAACAAACCCATTTTTTTTTCGTTGAAAAAGGGTTATAGTAGTGCAAATTTTATAAGCCTACTTCGCACTAAGGTTAATCTTATTTTATAGTTTTAATATATTTATATCCGTTTTGTGATTTACTAACACAATTGTGCGAGTACGGCAAAAGTACCATGTCAAAAATTTATTTTTGTATGTGTTTTGCACCAACTTACATATTTGTGTATTCCTTTCAAACTTATTTTCGTCTGAAAAAAAACACTATAACTCTACACACAATTGTGTTGGTTGTACTTCAAATCAAGTAATTTTTTTTTATCAAAAACGCTATTAAATACTATGAGTTTTTACTCACACATTTGTGTGGGTTGGACTTATTTAAGCCTTTTTTTTTGTTGAAAAAGGGATATACACAAATTTAATTTTTTACTATATTTAATCCATTTATACGTATCATATAAACATATCGGCATAGTTATTTTATAGTTTGTTGTTCTTGTTAGGCTTATACAGGTTGCCAAAAGTAAAATAGATTAACCTCGGAAAGTCTACATGAGTCCTCTTATGTATATTTTGCTCTATGCCAAAGAACACTGCCATATTTGTTACCAAGGTCCACCATCATACATATTAGTAACGGAAACCAACAGACATGTTACCAAAGACCACCACCATACATATTACTAACGAAAACCAACAGAATTGTACCAACTTAAGGTCGGTATCCAGCTCGCGCTAAGATAAATTTTACATACAAATTTGACGTAAAATTTAGCTAGCGAAATAACAAAAAAATATTTAGCTCGCGATTTCGCAGATGCGGTACGCAGCTCACGCTAAAAGTTTGTAGTTATCTCACTCACATATAGACTGCGCTAGTGAAAACTCTACAAACGTTTTCGCAGCAATTTATCTGCCTGGAACGATAAAATTGAGATAAATTTTGACAGCACAACGTGAAAACTAGTTTTTTTAATGGATGAACTAAATAATTCTATAGATTATGAAAGTTTTCTATAGATTATGAAAGTTTTCTATAGATTATGAAAGTTTTCTATAGATTACGAATGTTTTGAATATCAAAAAGAATACTTGATTGACTACGAAAAAGTGGATACAGAAAATTTAGAAAGTGTAAAAAGGAAGCCAAAACTAAAATTTTAACTTTTAATTTTAAATGTTTATAAAAATACTTATTAAATAGTCGATTGAACTATATTTTTGTTTGTTGTAGGAGAAATAAAATAAACATCAAAATTTATCTCTACACAAACTTTTTAGCTTACAATTTATCTGCAATTTAGTGGAGACTAGTGGAGACCGTGTTAAAATTTATCTTAGCGCGAGCTGGATACCTAGCTTTACACCGCATATCGCCGTTCCACACTGATTCTTTCCTCGTTTCCGTCCCCTTTAAGACGACTGTTCGAGTGCGAACTTTTGTGCGGATATTTAGAATCACACTTTTCAATCGATTTATTGAGCAGTATGTAGCTCACAATTTTATTTTGTTTATGATTAGGTTGACTGTCTGCGAACATTTTGGGCGTAATTTGATTAGTGGAAAAGTGTGATTCTAAATATCCGCAGAAAAATTCGCACTCGAACAGTCTTTACCGTCGTGGGTAAAGGAAAGAATAACGACGAAAGAATCAAAGTGTGGAATGGCGTGTTACCAATTTCACCCATCAGACAGATTTTCAAAGAACACGTTTAAAACGAGTTGTCTCAAATACATATATCTTTAAACTGTCTTGACATAGTCTTATTGCTTCGTCTTGCAAGACAAGTTTGCTGGGTACTAGCACTCATATCAAACTTCACCACAGAAAATGTTTCATGAGAGCCATTAAAAAACCACCAAATTAAAAATAATTTAAAACATTTATTTTGATAAAAACACAATTATTTTAATGGAATAAATCGGGAACTATGAGTTGCTCCAATCCCTGGTCTACCATGCTTGACCGGCTTATACGTTAAGGAAAATTCTCCCAAATAGTGACCAATCATCTCCGGTTTTACTTCAACCTTAACAAAAAATAAATGTAAAATTAAACGTGTGATCTATTAAGAATCAATCAACATTCAAATGTTAATAATTTATCGATCAGACTGCCTTAAATAATCTTTTATCTAATTTTGAGTAAAATCTAGAAAAACTCTAATTTTCACCTTCAAATTAGACTCATTCTCGTCATCGTTTCATCACATCGAAATTACAAATTGAAAGTTGATATAAATCAAAATAAATTAACTACAAACTTACTTGATTGAACGTTTTTCCATTATACACCCCAACGATTGAACCCACCATTTCCGGTACAACAATCATATTCCTTAGGTGAGTTTTAACAATTGCAGGCTTTTCAAGTGGAGGAGCCTCTTTTTTTGCTTTTCGCAACTTCTTAATTAACGCCATCGGTTTTCGTTTAAGACCTCGCGAGAATCGCCTTCTTGCTCTGCTATGCATTAATTCCACAAGTTGGTCATTTGGCATATCAAGAAGTTGGTCGAGATCAACACCACGGAAGGTAAACTTCTTAAAAGTACGTTTCTTTTTCTGAGTTTCATCTACCTAGTACAAATAAAGAAAACTCCATATAAGAAAATAATGTATTGTTTAAAATAAGGAATCACAAACATTATTGAATAATTTCCGGGCCGCCGCCACCAGCTTCGATTCTCCATGCGCACGTTTTTCTCAAATGCATTTTAATTATACCAATAACTAATTTACAATTAAAACACATTACAGACAATTTTCAATTGATCAAATAAATGTATATTAACAATCCGATGTGCAAGATAAATTTAAAATGTATTTTGTATGTGACTACCTCTGCCATGATAAACTGTTTCGTTCAACACCTCGTTGCAAAAGAAATAATATACACATGACACATCGCCATTACAGTTTGCAAGAGCTACCAACATTAAAAATAAACATATTTGCAGTTGGTATTCCTACAACCAGGTATACACGACAAATGCTACACGTAGGTACACCATTAACTCGATCAAAACTCAACTACATACTATGTTTATGTACAAAGTTAACTCATTTTTGAGTTATCTATCCTCTTTTATTTGTTGTTCTGAATTTTGAATACTTTTAGGAAGAATTTTTTAATGGAAATATTCTATAAAATAGAAAATTATCGACCTTTCCGTAGTAAATTTACTTTTCAATCACAATTTGTGAGAATAGATTATTGTTGTTAAGCTTTTTGGCAAATGCATTTTTATTTTATATTATTATTGCACAAGCATCGTTTAGCTGTGCTCATTTTAAGTTTTATTTGCTTACGATGTGTCTTCTATTTAATCTATTTAATTTTAAAAGTTATACATTTAATTTTTTTAATTGTATTTGTACTTACCTTATTTTATATTTAGAACAAATTTTTTACACAAAATTATCATTTTGAACACTGTTTATATCACTAACAAACTATCAGAGTCGATCACTGATTTAATCTAAAACACTTCCTATAAATTACTATAAAAGATCTATTTCTTAGATTTTTCTTAAATGTGTATGATAACGAAAAACAATTGGTTTTTGTTGGTATTGACTAGATGACTAATTAATGACTTTTCAGATTAATTTCTCAAATGACTTGTCCAGTACCGGTTAACGTTAGACGACAAGTATGAGACATGTCATATGCCGTTCTTCTAGCGTGGTAATGGTCTCAAGCGAAACATGTATAACATGTCTTCAACGTTTCTCATTCTATCAAATTCTTTTTAATATGGCGTAGATAAACAATCGAGAAAAGTAAAAAAAAATCATTGTTCACCTCTCGTCACAACGTCATCATAATTATTTTAATAAATAAATTTTATTATTTTTTTATACGGTTATTACATTTTGTTTGTCGAATAGGTAAGAAAACATTTTGTTTTTTGTGGTAGTTATACTCAAAATGAAAGAGATATAACATTGACTTTTTGCACATGTGACAAGAAAAAAGAAATATATCCAAACAAAATTTTGCAGAAGACTTTTTGAGCTATTACACCGCCACAATCACTATAAAAATGAAAATGTTGGCATAAAATATTTTCGATCCGAATATTTGTATGGCAGCAATTTTCAAATTAAATAATGTTTCTAGAAACCGCAAAACGGCAAAATTATTATTTATCCATAAACTACAAAACTGCAGTAAAGAGAAGATAGACTCTTATTTAGCGTCGATCATACAATGCTCAAAAATTAAAATCATCGAGTAATGATTATTACTTTCGATTTTTTTTAAAATTTAGCTTTTTTCCATACCATCGGGAATAAATTATTATTTGCAAAAGATTCACCGTGTATTGATTGATAGGCCCATTGTCTTTACACATTATCATGAGTACAAAATCAGTCTAATTGGATTTCGTTTCAACATAGCTACTGCCATCTCTTACATAAATAGTGAAACAAACTTCGTCATACAAACACAGTGAAAAGTAATACCAACCTCATAAAAATAAACTTGCGTTTTTTAAATCGTTTTTTAAATTTGCAATCGTAAAATTTCGGATATTTTCATCACCGGGTAGATGTTTTTAAAAAGCACATTGTTTAATCAATCGAGCAAGAACTGGAAAGTGAATAACATCAAAGTAAGACGGAGGAGAGTGATTTACCATCTTTATTATCACTCGGAATAAAGAGTCAAAACAACACCATGGCTGACTCCGAGAAGGCGCCTGAACAGCAACAAGCACAACAACAAAAGCCAACGGCCCCTCAACCACAAAAGCAGGTCATCGGTAAGCAATATGTTTTATTTTGATTTGTACAACAAAAATTTACTAATGCCGGTCATAAAATTTATGCTCGGGTTAACCGCCATTTTGCAAAATTAAATAACTTATTTTTAATTTAGCATATACATTATTTACCATTTAATTGTGTATATAATACCATTATTATTGATTAATACTTTTAATTAAATAATCTGTTTATAATTAAACTAGTTAGGTGTATTCTTTATATTTTTTTTTTTGTTTTTCAAACGCGTGTTTTCCCTTTAATAAAGCGATAAATTACAACAACAATATTATTTTTATTATAAAAAATTAAAGAGTTAGAATAATTAGATACGCCATTTTACGTTTTTTCTACTGCGTAAATTTTCTAAATGTGCACACAGTCATAAGTTAATGACCTTTGTATATACCTACGTAAAATTTAGTTTTAGATTTGAACGATATCATAAATTGGTGTACAGCAATGGAGCGGTTCATCTTATCTATTTTGATTGCAAATTTAGTATGAGCGAATAGATATTTTCTTATTAAAGCGGGTTTTGTTTTTGCAAAATGTATACGAAGTAGTTGCTTAATGTATTTGTTTTTTTTAGTTTTATATGTCGATTTATGTAGTGATAGATTATAACTTTCTTTTTTAATTAATTACAGCAACCAAGGTAACTGGAACTGTTAAATGGTTCAATGTTAAGAGTGGATATGGATTCATAAATCGGAATGATACTAAAGAGGATGTATTTGTGCATCAATCAGCAATAATTAGAAACAACCCTAAGAAAGCGGTCCGCTCAGTTGGTGATGGTGAGGTAGTCGAATTTAATGTTGTTATTGGCGAAAAAGGTAATGAAGCAGCCAATGTAACGGGGCCAGAAGGTGAGCCCGTTAAAGGAAGCCCTTATGCGGCAGACAAACGTCGCGGTGTACGTCTTTGGTGGCAAAGGCGAACCCGCCGAGGAGGCGGTCAAAAAGGAAGTGAAAGTCAAAACAACGGAGATGAAGGCCCAGTAGATGATGAAGGACAAGGAGATGGACAGCAACGTCAACAAAGAAGATACCGTCCACGGGGACGAGGCCGTTATGGTTATTTTAGACAACTACGACAACGTCGTGACACTGGCGGTCAAGGCGGAAACTCCGATGGTGGTCAAGAAGGAAATTTAGATATGGATGGTGGTCCCGGTGGAAATCGAGGTGGACGCGGGCGTGGAGCACCACGACGTTTTTTCAGACGTAATTTCCGTGGAGTACGAGGTGGCGGCGGTGGTCCACGTCGTAATCGAGATGACGGGGGTATACCACAAAATGGTGAAGGGGGCGGAGGCCCAATGATGGGAGAAGGTGGTCCAAATAAAGGTGGTCCTGGAATTAATCGTCGTGGCAGACCACGTTATCGTCGCGCTCCACGTAATCGTGGAAGTTACACTAATCAAGGCGGTAACAGTTATAACGGCCAAGAAAAAGATGGACAACAAGTTCAAAATACAACAACAGAAAGCTCTGCATAATATTTTATTTAACATTTTTTTTCCAACTACATATTAAACCATCAGTACAATAATTTTTAATCATTGAGAATATTAAACGATGGAAATTGTATAAAATCTAATGAGTTTGTCGTCTAATTGTATTCAATATATTCTGTTTTTTTTTAATAAATGATTTCACTCTAGAAATTGTATGAAGATTTTTCTAACTTAAAAAAACAATTTAGTTCCGTTTTTATAAAATAGCATAACAAATGTTTTATTCTCATAGTCTGGGACTAATTAATTTGGGAATTAAAAATCTACCATCTTGATGGACTGAAAATGATATTGTTTTGATTCTGTTCAGAACTGCCGTCTATTAGTAGAGAAACAACATTTTTTCCAGGTCCAGGTTACATATAGCAAGATAGAGGAAAGGTTGCTAAATATGATCGAACTTCTCAACGCTGCTCCGACTTCTGATATGCTCGTATGGCTGCCACAATCGAACGATTCATTGCCGTACAAGTGTGAATATAACTCAGTCGTCATGTTGGAGAATTCTTTTGAAATAAACTTAGGTGCATTGTCCGAATGAATGAACTCCGGGACACCATACACGTGGAACACCCCGTTCACCATAAACTCTAAACCCTTTGTCGTCGTTGCTTTCGTCATAGGGTTTAGCAATATAAATTTGGATAATTGATCTAGCAAGATTAGGATTACTGTATTACCCTTACGAGACCGAGGGTACGGTCCTAAAATATCTACGTATAATTTTTGAAAAGGTTTCTCAACGATAATAGGATTCCTTATGGGCTACTTCATTACCTGATTTGGTGTTTCGCAATGAAATTTCGGACTTGGTTACGCATACCCGGCCAAAAATAATATCGTCTCAGCCGATGCAAGGATTTAAAATTACCGCCATGTGAAGCCGCAGAATCAAGTGTTCTTGAGGTATAAGTTGTTCACTGGTTAAGGCCGTTTTGAATACATAACTTCCACACCTTCCTCCTCACCAATGGTAGACAATTTTCAAACTCTTCCAACGTGTCAATAACAAAACAATTTCAGGCTGCACCCGGCTAAACGACCACCGAGGTCTTTTTGGGACATCAACCATTTCAGACTTGCGTGCGGTCTGTAATGACTTTACAGTGATAGCCCTCAATATATGGCGGAAATTTATATATGTTGATGATAGCTGCCAGGCATTCCAACTCTGTAACATGCCTTTCCCCGCATTATTTAGAGTTGATGCAACACCCCGTCTACTCCAGCGGCGCTTGCATTGCAACAAATTAAGAATGGCTCGGAATAATTTGAATTAGTTAAAATTGGAGCGGTGATTAATAGAATTTTGAGTCGTTCAAATGCTAACTGAGCCTTCGGCGTCCACGTAAATTATACCGAGATTTTTAGTAGGTTCGTAATTGGAACTGTTAAATCTGCGTAGTTTGGTATGAACCTCCGATACCATCCTGCCATTCCAAGCATACGTCTCGTTTGTTTTTCACTCAGATCGGTTCGTAGACCATCTTCACCGACCAGATAACCGCGAGACATTTGATGTAACGGCATCACCGTGAATTGGTAGAGGGGTCTATACCAGGCATGGTGAATGCAGTTTTATCGATTTTTTGATGTTTTCGAAAGGGGCGCCTGTCAAAATGCATCATTCAAGTCAATAGCCGCGACTTTGTCTCGTGTAACCTGCACAACAATCCATCAATATGCGATAGGGGATATGCATAAGCGAAGCCTGGATTTTTGGTTCGTTTTCCGGCATTAAGACGACTGGAGAACACAAACCGCTCTTGCTTTCTTCCACTACTCCTAACTCGGTTATGCGGTCTAACTCAGTTTATTTACATTAAGTTCTGCACTGCGGGTGAAACGTTATAAAATCTTTGTTTTATTGGCTGAGTCGTATTATACCTACGTCGATTACTCGGGTAAAGACTGCAAATGGTTCAAGTGAAATTATATTAGGTCACATCTCGGTTCCCATTTCATTCGCAGGTCAAACGCATTCCATAAAATTACACCTTGCGCCTAATCTAAGTCAACCTTTAAATCTGGGAATGGGCTTTTGGCAATTATTTGATTTTCGAATCCATATACCGCGAATCAATAAGGCGCCTGTCATTAGCGAATTAAAATCAACGTCTGTTAGATCTGAGAAGCCTTGACTTGAAAGACGCCTTTTGGTAAAAACCATTAGATGAGGGATCGAAGGATAGACAGCCTTTGCTGTTCCCCGGAAGACCGCTGTATCAGACAATGTGCCATTTAATGCACCGTGTCATCCTGCCTAACGAACCTCAGCACCCAGTCTTCGTCGACCTAGTCTTGAAATTTTTCACGAATGAAGTGATACCGCACGTCGATGTGTTGTGCGCTTGTGGAACTCGGTATTCTTCACCAGTCTTATGCGCTCTGATTGTCCATGAAGAATACGGGCGCATCGCTCTCAATTTGCTCAAGTTCACCCAGCAAGTTTCGTAGCCAGACCAATTCCTTTATGGTGTGTGATGCTGCGATAAATTCCGACTCCGTCGTCGAAAGTACAACTGGCTTCACCGATTGTCGATTACTCTTTGGTTAGTTGATGCCTTAACCAAAGTCCATGTACGATTTTTAATGAGCGAATCGTACTCTACGTCCATTGCACACTCCCACTGTTTGCGATCACTCGATTGTATCGCCTGCTCGTATGTCCTCGGCTCTTTGCTGATTCCCAACATCGCACTGTGTTGCGTCGATGCAAAAAATGTTAGACGCTTCGCTGCCGTGATGGTGTTCCGATCGCACAATCGTCGATTGCCAACATTTCTGTTATCAAGATCGGATATCGCGCCACGCTGTTCACGTTGTTCTGGCGCGATGAAACCGTTTGCGTCTCCATCATCGGCGCTCTCATCACTTGCGTTCGCCTTTTCCTTATTTGCGCCAGCTTTTTCTTCAGCTCCGATGTCGAGCATTGCCATGGATTCCTCCAACAAAAATACCACGTCACATGATATTTCAACTTTTCCTGTCTTTGGATTCCATGCTCGATATACCTTGGAACGACTGTCGTATCCAACGAAGATACATTTTGTGGCCTTTGTTAGAAGTGTAATTTTCATATTGCATCTTGCAATACTATTTTAACAAATTAAGTACTTTTATTGAGATTCCAACAGGTTATGGGCCCAGGGATCGCAATTAATAAACATTATAAAAATAAAAGTGACGTTTTGTAAATATTTTTCGGTTTTTTTTGTGCGACGTATTAAATCCGTGCAAATAAACCATATGGCTGTTTCTATGGACAAATATAGCATTCCAAAATTAAGTGGTGATAACTATTTCAACTGGAAGTTCCGTGTTGAGATGCTATTGAAGGAGAGATAGTTATGGAACGCAATCACCGATGAAAAACCATCTCCTATTATCGAAATTTGGACGAAAAGGGATGAAAAAGCGTTTTCCACGATTGTTCTCACAATCGATGACAGCCAGCTGCAACATGTACGCACATGCAAAAATGCCAAATCAGCTTGGAATGCGCTGAAAGATTTCCATGGAAAGGATTCTGCCGATAGCCGAGTACGAATTCTCCGCACCATAATGAAGCAACGTGCCGATGAGAGCACCAACATCGAGGAATGCAGAAAGTGACTGAACTTTTCCAAGAACTCCTATCATTTAATAACGATATAAAAATTGAGTTTTTGATGTCCGCAACCTTATTGGGATCGCTACCAAGTAGCTATGATAGCCTCATTACAGCTCTAGAAACTCGAAAAGAGGATGGAATAATAACCTCTTCTTTCGTTCGATCAAAAATTATTGAAGAATACCGACGACGAATTGAGAGAGATGGTAAAGCCGAGACAGCTGCGCTACAAGTTTCTTCATATAAATCAAGCAACAATCAACATATTCGCAAAAGTGTTAAGTGTGCATTTTGTAAGAAATTTGGTCATGAAAAGAAGGTTTGCCGCATAGGCTCGCGAAATGGTTAAAAGAAAAACAATGCAACAAAAGCACAAATGATGCTAACATGACTGGTCAATTTAATAATAAATTGCTGTTTGTCGTCGGAAAGATTAATGGATGGATTTTAGACTCCGGTGCGACCTGTCATATTTGTTATAATGCGAAACTGTTTTCTGAATTGAATTTTAATCATCGCGAAAAAGTTTCTGTGGTGAACGGAAATGAAATTATGTCATCAGGTCGCGGATCAGTGAACATGCAGTTTGTTAATGATGCTGGTGTAGCCATAGGTATAACACTTTGCGACGTTTTATATGTCCCATCGATTGGTGGTAATCTTATATCAGTGAAACAAAAAGGATTACTCATTAATTTCACCGAGAATAAATATGCAATTTCATTCGCAAATGGAACTCAACTCGCATGTGGTTACATCAATAACGGCTTATATAAGTTGTGCGATAAACAATCAGTTAATTTAATTCAATAAAACAAAGATGTGTATTAATAAGGTTTTGCCAAATAATGGGCTGGTTGATAGTGTGGAAATTCAAAAATGTAGTTCTATAGTAGTATTCAAATCTCGCTGGAATTCTGACAGTTTTCGCGCAGAAGTAATATGGCGGATACACAGTGAATAATTACGTACTTGAATGGTGATGTACTTAATTATACTGCCTTTATTAAACTCCACTATAAAACATTATATACTATAAAAAATGCTGACATAGTGTCTACATTAGTATAATGAACAAATTTAAATTCAGTACTGTACACCGGAAACACCGTAGAAAATGCTCTGTCTAACCTAAATGAATTAACTTAATAAAAATCATTTGCTGAGTCGGCATTTCCCATGACAGTGACTTGTACATATAGTTCTATTAATTATACCTAGAGTAATATTACATTAATGCACAATCAGCTTTCTATCTAGGTCGACCCTAGTTGTTCAGTTGAACATGCTGCGCGCGCCAATGAAGATCGCGGAAGCGGTTGTGGTGGGACGCTTGGTGCTGATCGATATGGTTGACTTCGTTTCCAGAGAATGACTGCAATCACCATGATAATGATAACGGTCCCAAATGTTAAATGAGTCATCGTGTAATGGTGTATGTGATGACTATTGATGGTTTCATGATTTTTTTGAAGTTCTATTTGTTCTTCGAGCTCGTGGGTGTCTATTGTCGTTAAAGGTGCTGTGGTAGTAGACATCGTCCTTTGCTGTCCCTGATATTGATGGCTGATGTTGCGTAAAAACGGCTCTATTTGACTCATACTGGCTGTTGCCAGGAATGATAGGTGGATCTTAGTTACTTCTCTTTCGATGGAGGAGATTTGCAATGTTTCATCCTTAATGATACATCCCGGGCTCATACAGATCCTTCCAGTACCTTGAAGATTGAGTGGCGTGAGATGTGAATCACAAATCAAGTCAAATGTAACCTTTGATGAATTTGATTTGGTGACATAAATCCATTGGTTTGATTTATGTAACGCTATCCAATGATTATTAGGAGTAAGACTTTGCACGATGCAACTGGAATGCAGGTTTTGTTTTCGTAATAGCAGGTTGATCACACATTGAGACACAGTTGAATGTTTTGTGTAAATGGGTGAGATGTGGCACACATACAATCCCTCGGATATAGGTAAGCACTGATTAAAAGCGTCTTTGTTGATTGGTGCATAATGTTCCCGGTGATGATCAACCAACAGGTATTCGGATGATGGTATTATCGAAGTGTGAAGATTTGTTGTAGGTATGGGTACCGATATGAGTGCAAACAATTGGTAGAAATGTATCTTTACCAACGGGATGCGAGCGCGTATAATGATGTTATTGCTGGTAATTCGAGATTCGGTTTTTAATATTTGATACAGCTTCAATAGATCCCCTTGCTTCCTGCCCGGCAAAGACATCACTTTCTGATTCATCTTTGTATTGTATTCCTGAAGATGTTTCAAGTCCAAATCCACTTGATACTGATGTTCTTCTAGCTTGTTCAGATGAGTGATCGTGTAATTATTATTTTGCTTAAATAAACGTATGGTGTTATCTATAATCGACGTTTGGTTCTTTGCCAATTGTAGGAGATGTTGCTCATTCTGCTCGATTAAATCAAAGTACTGTTCGTAATGTTCCGCTTCTCGTTGAGACAAGATGCCAAATGTGTCACTTAAGAGGATCCCAATTGTGTCTCCAACTCCTCGCTTGCGATGCCTTTTCGATTTGGTTTGAAGTAGTTTGTTTTCTTCTTTGATGTTGTCAAACTGCAGTTGGAGTTGCTTGACAATGATATCGCAATGTATCGATTGTATGTTGTTACATGCTCTTGAAAGTAACTGGAGGCTTTTCCAACCTCTTGATAGATTACCCATGAGTTGTTCCGTCCGTTTACTTTGAAATCGGAAACAGACAATGCATTTTTGAATGTGATTCCTTACTCCTTGAGCTCCCCTGATTATCCAGAACGTTTTCCGGATAAACGCCAACGTTAATGCATTAGTGCCATGAAGCGTAGATGCATGTGCCCACTTGATAACTAGGCTGGTCAGGTGTGATTTAGCTGGTAGGATTAGCGGGTGTTTCTCTCCGAATGGTAGGTCCGAATTTTTTAGTCTGCCTCCTTCTCTTCTAAGGCCGTCGATGTCTATAAACGGAGTCAGGGAGGCGATGGTGCTCTTCTTCTTAATTGACTGTTGATCCCTTAATGCTGATATTTCGTATGCAAAGAAAACACTTTGAACTGCTCTTACGATTGTGGTTAACGCTGTATTTCTCCGGCACACGTTGGTTTCTTCCTGATCTTGGATATGAATCGGAGAAGATGGGCAATAACCCGTAGGAGTTTTAAATAATCTGATTTGTGGTCGATCAGCTTGATTATGGTGTTCTCAGATGTCGCGTCCTTATTCAGTACGTGGAAAACAGTTGTGGCCCGTTTCAGATCGATACTCGTGTCAAACTTATTCGTGGTTTCATTTACTACCGGTTCCATTATTATTTCAGGTCCGGTCCACCATTGTTCCAGAGTACTTAATTTTGATAATGAAATGCCACGGGATGCATGGTCCGCTGGGTTTTGTGTTGAGGTGATGTGCTTCCATTCCCCGATTTTAGTGTTGTTTTGAATTTCTGATACCCGATTCGAGACAAATGTTTTCCATTTGGTGGCTGGCTTTTGTAGCCAAGCCAACACAATGGAAGAGTCCGTCCATGCATAAATATTTGCCGGTTGCAGTTCTAGAGTTTGAACCACTTAGCTAGTTAAACGTGACAGAAGAAGTGCTCCGCAAAGTTCCAGGCGTGGTAAAGTTTGCTTAACTCGGGTAGGTGCTACCTTAGTTTTGGCAGTCAGTAGCCGTGTGATGATTGTATTGTCTGACAATTCGATTCGACTGTATATGACCGCTGCATATGCCCTTTCAGACGCATCGCAGAACCCGTGTAAATATAGATTTTGTGTGCCTGATGATACTGTTCCTATCCAGCGTGGAATGGATAGGGTTTCAAGGTGTACGAGTTCGTTTCGCAGCTTTACCCATTTTGCTATAATTTCTTTAGGAACTTTGTCATCCCAGTTTATTTCCGTGGCCCACAGATCTTGTAATATAAGTTTGGATGTAATTGTAATGGGTGCCAACCATCCTAATGGATCAAATTGTCTTGCAATTTCTGAGGCTAGCTCTCTCTTGGTAAGTTCAGTTGTTGATGATATTTGGTTTACCTTGAACCTGAAGCAGTCTGATATCGGGTTCCAATGGATTCCTAACGTTTTAATAGTTTCATCTTCGGCCAACTCCATGTTTCCAATTAGTTTATTTGACCCTGGTATGGACTGCAATAGTTTTGGGTGGCTGCTCGACCACTTGCTCAGTTGAAATTGACCTTTTTGAAGTATTGTGATTAACTGCTTTTGTAGAAGTAGTGCATAGTGTAGGTTATCAGCTCCGGTTAGAACGTCGTCGACATAACAGTCTTCTATTAAGACCTTCCTGGCCAGTGGGCAGTGTTCACCTTCATCCATTGCTAACTGATGTAGTGTTCTTATTGCCAAGAACGGCGCCGCTGATGTGCCATAGGTAACGGTAGTCAAATTGTACTCCCGTAATGGTTGATTTGGAGTTTCCCTCCATAGTATCCTTTGATAATCTTGATGTTCCTTTGCTACTTTGATTTGTCGATACATTTTGATTATGTCGGCTGCGAATACTATTTTGTGTATTCTCCACCGTAGAATAAGTGACCATAAATTATTTTGCAGAGCAGCTCCGACATGCAGCGTATCATTCAAGCTCCAACCCGATGTTGACTTCATTGAAGCGTCAAATACAACGCGAAACTTTTTTTCCCTTGAATTATCCTTAAATATTGCATGATGTGGAATGTAAAATTGTCCCTTGCAATCGGGTGATGGTGTCATGTGCCCCATTTGAAGATATTCTCTCATGAATTCGATATATAATTGTTGTAGTCTTTCATTTTTTTGCAATCTTTTCTCAATTTGCAAAAACCGTTGCGTGGCTCTTTGTTTTGACGCACCAAGGATGCTGGTATCATTTTCCTTGAACGGTAAGGTAACCATGTAGCGTCCATTTGGATTCCGCTTAACCGTTTGTCGATAAATGGTTTCACACTGTTCGTCAGATTTGGTCAGTGGAGATTCAATCGGTACCTCTTCTAACTCCCAAAACTTGTGTAGCTCTTGAGCTTGTGCTAATTCCTCCTTGCTACTGAAGTTAACCATTAGAGTCCTGGGTTGAACGGTTGTTGCCGGACCTACTATCAGCCAACCCAAACTTGTTTTCATTGCATTTGGATTTCCTCGAATGATATCTGAGATTCTGATATGTCTGCATAGACGTCTGCTCCTAACAAGATGTCTATCGGAGCCGGACAATCATATTGCGGATCCACCAATATTATATTTTCCCACCGAGAATCGTTATTGCGTTTTATTTTCTGCTCTGGCACATCTGATGTTATTTTCTGCAAAACGTATGCTTCTATTTGTAGCTTAAACACCGATGGAAAATGTGGTTGAATTTCCAGTTGTACCATAGAGCTACAGGTGTTATTCGTATTGCCTCCAATTCCGACCAAACTAGTTTGTATGTTTTTCTGATGTAATCCCACCTGTCTACATGCAGTTTCAGTAATCAACGATACCTGGGATCCTAGATCGATTAATGCCCGTAGCGTCACTGTTGTATTTGTGGAGGTTTTGGTTATCACTTTAGCCGTTGAGAGCAGAGTCGTGGTATTTCCATCGATTGCATTGATGGATACCTTTTTGGCATCATTATTGTAGATGTGCAGTAGTTGATGATGTTTGTTGTTGCATATTGAACATGATTCTGTTTTGAGACATGCTTCTGTTGAGCTGTGTGATAGGCAGTTGGTACACATTTTTTGCCTATTGATGAAATCTATTCTCCGGTTTGGGGTAATTTGTTTAAAATGAACACAATTTAAAATCTTGTGCCCCCTTTTTTCGCAGTATTTACAGCATTCGCTATTGCAACCTGATTTTTCCTGACCTTCTGGTTTTTCCGGACCTTCTTGATTTACCAAAATTTTTCTGTGTGACTCAACCTTGAATTGTTTGCTGGAGATGTGATTTGCACTTTGCAGGGCTTCAAGCACATTCATTCTCTCCATTAATAGATGTAAGAATTGGTCCATCGTGGGATAGTCACGACTACCATGAAGAGATTCCTCATAGTGCTTCAGGCTGTTGTAATCCAATTTTTTGATGTTAATATGAATGAGGATGGTGCTCCATTCATCTATGTTGTAGCCCAGGTTTCGCAACGCTTCTATACACTCCTTTAGTGTATCATGCATTTTCCTAATGTCCTTAGCTGCATTAAGTTGAACTTTTGGAATGTTCAATACGGTGTCAATATATTCGGCTACGATTTTTCGTTTATTGTCGTACCGCTCCATAATGATGTCGTACGCAGTTTTGTAGTTTTCTGCTTGTAATGTTAGGTGCCCTATTAAGGTTGATGGTTCACCTTTTAAGCTTTCCTTAAAGTAGCTTAATTTTTCAAAATCTGATACATGGCTGTTATCATGTACCAGATTGTTGAACGTGTTGATGAATGATGTCCAAATTTTGAAGTTGCCGTCGAATGTTGGAATTTGGATTCGAGGTAGTTTCGGCATACTTCTTGTGCCTTGCTGATTTTTTGACTGATTTTGCCTTATTTTTGATGCTAGTTTTAATTTGATGGTTTCGAATCGTTTTATGACTGTGCCATAGTAGTCATCTATGAAATAAGGCAACGTAGTTTCTTCATCCTCTGCTGCTTCGATGTATATTTCTTCATGCAGCTTTTCGATTTCTGCCTTCTTGGAGGATATTGCTTCGATTTTGATGTTCATTAACTCGGCGTTTTCAGGGGAGGAGTTTAATAAAGGCAATGAATAATTACGTACTTGAATGGTTATGTACTTAATTATACTGCCTTTATTAAACTCCACTATAAAACATTATATACTATAAAAAATGCTGACATAGTGTCTACATTAGTATAATGAACAAATTTAAATTCAGTACTGTACACCGGAAACACCGTAGAAAATGCTCTGTCTAACCTAAATGAATTAACTTAATAAAAATCATTTGCTGAGTCGGCATTTCCCATGACAGTGACTTGTACATATAGTTCTATTAATTATATCTAGAGTAATATTACATTAATGCACAATCAGCTTTCTATCTAGGTCGACCCTAGTTGTTCAGTTAAACAGTGCGTTTCTTATTGCGAACGTGCACTGTTTGGTCGATTCTCAATTTTGGTGGTTTATCTCGACCGATATTGAGTTTATTGATTAATTTAACCTTTTTTGCATGAGTTTCCTCATGTATACGCTTGCATAGTTCCTCATAGGCTAAGCTGTGGTTAAGAAGGAACTCTTGTGCATTTGGGGGTGTAGGGTTGATAGGTGTTATAACAACAACACTTCTATCAAATTATGACATTGAATATATCAATTTTTCCATATACATATACATCCGTTAAATACTGATGACACGGAATATGTATATCGGTTTTCATATTGACTAGGGCATTTACATTTAATTTTACATTTATTTTGCATAATCAATAGTTTTATAAATGATCTTTTTTGTATATAAATCAAATAAATTATGGAATAAATATTAGTTCTTACACAACAGTCAACGTGTTTCTGTCCAGCCCTGACCAACAGCAAGCGAGAAACATTTTAAGTAATTGTCAACTATCAAATTTGTGATTTGACCAAAATACGGCCAAACAATGTCAAAACATATCTTTTCCCACCCGGGGTTTGGTTTTGCATTGGTCCACATAAATCACTATGCACGAGATCGAGAACTTTCGAAGCTCTATTAATGGACTCCTTCGGAAATGGTAGGCGGGATATTTTTCCCTTCACACAAACTTCGCAATCTATAACACATGTATATAGTAATATTCAGATCTTAAAAAAAAATTTTTTTTAACTGTTCTGCGCAGCTTTCAGTGGTGTAGAAAATTTTTTTATAAAAATTTTGAAGGGTGCATTTATCTTAGATAGTAAATAAAACCTAAATAAAATAATAAATAACCATGAAAAAGAATTATATTTCAGTTTTAATACACAAAACATTCAAAATTATTATGTATTTATGTTATTATAATCATATATCAAGTGAAAATTAATAGGTCTAAAAAAATATTGCACGCCTTTTGGAAACAATGACAACATTTAATTTTGGTACGAACTAGGGAAAATAAATAACCAAATGTGATTCGTATCGCACAAAACCACACAACAACAAAAAAGCAAATTCAGTTTTCAATTTAATGGAATTTTGAATTAATTCTTAACTTATCGAATTAAATATCATTTTAATTTATAAAATCTAAAGTTTGTGTTTTAATTGTATCCTAAAATTCCTATTCCGTTTTAAAATACAAATACAACGTAAAAATGTAAACAATACACATGAATATTATACTTAATACATCACTGTGTGTTCAACTGAACAACTAGGGTCGACCTAGATAGAAAGCTGATTGTGCATTAATGTAATATTACTCTAGGTATAATTAATAGAACTATATGTACAAGTCACTGTCATGGGAAATGCCGACTCAGCAAATGATTTTTATTAAGTTAATTCATTTAGGTTAGACAGAGCATTTTCTACGGTGTTTCCGGTGTACAGTACTGAATTTAAATTTGTTCATTATACTAATGTAGACACTATGTCAGCATTTTTTATAGTATATAATGTTTTATAGTGGAGTTTAATAAAGGCAGTATAATTAAGTACATCACCATTCAAGTACGTAATTATTCATTGGTCCTTCGAGCAAAACAACATCCAAGTTCGAAAAAATTAAATACAGTCCACGAAATAATTAAGTGCACATATACCATCAACTACCATCAAAGTGATTCATAAAACATCAACCAGGCGGTGACATAATGGATAACCTATGCAAGGAACAACAGCAGAGGTTCAAGGAGATACAAACCCTTTGGACCAACTACAAGAAGGATTCCATCAACAGGAAGACAAGTACATACATCGACCGCAAAATAGGACGGTTAGAGGATATGTATGAAGAATTCGTTGATACTGATGAACATATAATAAGTCAGTATAAAGACAACTTTCCAACACATGATTATTGGAAATCTCGAGAAGCAGTGGCACCACTAGTGCAAAACTTCAGAAAGGAGTTAGAAACACTTAGGAAATCACTAGCGAGAGAGACGAATACCTCATCAAGCATACCTGGGTTTAGTTCAAGTGGCGGTAACAAAACAACCGGTAACGAGAAACTAGACGAAACCCAGGCGAAGCGCTATAAAGCACACACTGAAAAAAAATTCTAGGTAAATATAAACAAAAACATTGGTTATTTTAAACGAACATGTGGATTGTTTTTCAGCCAACTAAGCGCTTGTTTCATAACACTAAAATGAATAGTTCATTTTCAAATAATAACCAATGCCAATAAAACCTATTTGCTTTAGTCAATATAATTTGACCAATAATTACAACTTTACGTATAACCAACCATGTAGGTTAATTTTAACAAAATTTTGAGCCAACACACAGTTTAGTTTAAACAACAAAAATACAATTAATATAACTAAGCACGTAGGTTAATTTAAACCGAAGCTTTAAACTTTCACTAGGTTATATTAACTTTCGTATATCAACATATTTTGAACAGATTAATTATTTTAATTTAGTTACTTAGTTAAATTAACCTTCAGGTATTTCGAACCCTTAAAAAGTAATGAGGACCTCCTCAAGTTTTTTCTTGGCAGTTTGGTTGCGTACCGATAAAAAGTTGGTCTACTCATTAACTCGTCAGGTTACAATGACCAAACTGCAAAAATCCAAATCTGCTTCATACCTATAGTATAACACAAGAACATGTCGATTTAGCGAATTTTATCCATTATCACCGTTTAAATGTCCATAGTTTAAACTATTGCTATGTTATTTCATATGAAACAAATATGGTTTAATTTAACTACTACATTGTTAAATTATTAGTTTTTAAACAAATGCTTAGGTTAGATGACATATTTGCAAGATCAAACTGTTATGAGATGAATTTACCTATGTTCAGATTAAACCAAGCATATAAGTTGAATTGACTACCAAGCTCAGTTGATTTTACTTTTACATGGTTTAGTTTAACTATTCCGAAGTTATCAAATAAATGCTTAGTTTGAATTAACATACAAACAAGTTCAGTGAAGTTCAAATTGAAATTAACTTAGCCATTTTTGTATTATGAAACATGCATAAGTAAAATAAACCATGGTCATTTTTACCTAAATTAAGCAAAGTCTGGGTTATAATAACTAAAACAAGTTGAACTAGCTTAAGTTCAAAACAATTTTTTTCAGTGCAACAATTCAAAATGAGGCAATTCCACGCCATGGTACGGGAAGCAAATAGTGCATTGGAAAACGAGCCTGAAAACGCCGAGTTAATGAACATCAAAATCGAAGCAATATCCTCCAAGAAGGCAGAAATCGAAAAGCTGCATGAAGAAATATACATCGAAGCAGCAGAGAATGAAGAAACTACGTTGCCTTATTTCATAGATGACTACTATGGCACAGTCATAAAACAATTCGAAACCATCAAATTAAAACTAGCATCAAAAATAAGGCAAAATCAGTCAAAAAATCAGCAAGGCACAAGAAGTATGCCGAAACTACCTCGAATCCAAATTCCAACATTCGACGGCAACTTCAAAATTTGGACATCATTCATCAACACGTTCAACAATCTGGTACATGATAACAGCCATGTATCAGATTTTGAAAAATTAAGCTACTTTAAGGAAAGCTTAAAAGGTGAACCATCAACCTTAATAGGGCACCTAACATTACAAGCAGAAAACTACAAAACTGCGTACGACATCATTATGGAGCGGTACGACAATAAACGAAAAATCGTAGCCGAATATATTGACACCGTATTGAACATTCCAAAAGTTCAACTTAATGCAGCTAAGGACATTAGGAAAATGCATGATACACTAAAGGAGTGTATAGAAGCGTTGCGAAACCTGGGCTACAGCATAGATGAATGGAGCACCATCCTCATTCATATTAACATCAAAAAATTGGATTACAACAGCCTGAAGCACTATGAGGAATCTCTTCATGGTAGTCGTGACTATCCCACGATGGACCAATTCTTACATCTATTAATGGAGAGAATGAATGTGCTTGAAGCCCTGCAAAGTGCAAATCACATCTCCAGCAAACAATTCAAGGTTGAGTCACACAGAAAAATTTTGGTAAATCAAGAAGGTCCGGAAAAACCAGAAGGTCAGGAAAAATCAGGTTGCAATAGCGAATGCTGTAAATACTGCGAAAAAAGGGGGCACAAGATTTTAAATTGTGTTCATTTTAAACAAATTACCCCAAACCGGAGAATAGATTTCATCAATAGGCAAAAAATGTGTACCAACTGCCTATCACACAGCTCAACAGAAGCATGTCTCAAAACAGAATCATGTTCAATATGCAACAACAAACATCATCAACTACTGCACACCTACAATAATAATGATGCCAAAAAGGTATCCATCAATGCAATCGATGGAAATACCACGACTCTGCTCTCAACGGCTAAAGTGATAACCAAAACCTCCACAAATACAACAGTGACGCTACGTGCATTAATCGATCTAGGATCCCAGGTATCGTTGATTACTGAAACTGCATGTAAACAGGTGGGATTACATCAGAAAAACATACAAACTAGTTTGGTCGGAATTGGAGGCAATACGAATAACACCTGTAGCTCTATGGTACAACTGGAAATTCAACCACATTTTCCATCGGTGTTTAAGCTACAAATAGAAGCATACGTTTTGCAGAAAATAACATCAGATGTGCCAGAGCAGAAAATAAAACGCAATAACGATTCTCGGTGGGAAAATATAATATTGGCGGATCCGCAATATGATTGTCCGGCTCCGATAGACATCTTGTTAGGAGCAGACGTCTATGCAGACACATCAGAATCTCAGATCATTCGAGGAAATCCAAATGCAATGAAAACAAGTTTGGGTTGGCTGATAGTAGGTCCGGTAACAACCGTTCAACCCAGGACTCTAATGGTTAACTTCAGTAGCAAGGAGGAATTAGCACAAGCTCAAGAGCTACACAAGTTTTGGGAGTTAGAAGAGGTACCGATTGAATCTCCACTGACCAAATCTGACGAACAGTGTGAAACCATTTATCGACAAACGGTTAAGCGGAATCCAAATGGACGCTACGTGGTTACCTTACCGTTCAAGGAAAATGATACCAGCATCCTTGGTGCGTCAAAACAAAGAGCCACGCAACGGTTTTTGCAAATTGAGAAAAGATTGCAAAAAAATGAAAGACTACAACAATTATATATCGAATTCATGAGAGAATATCTTCAAATGGGGCACATGACACCATCACCCGATTGCAAGGGACAATTTTACATTCCACATCATGCAATATTTAAGGATAATTCAAGGGAAAAAAAGTTTCGCGTTGTATTTGACGCTTCAATGAAGTCAACATCGGGTTGGAGCTTGAATGATACGCTGCATGTCGGAGCTGCTCTGCAAAATAATTTATGGTCACTTATTCTACGGTGGAGAATACACAAAATAGTATTCGCAGCCGACATAATCAAAATGTATCGACAAATCAAAGTAGCAAAGCAACATCAAGATTATCAAAGGATACTATGGAGGGAAACTCCAAATCAACCATTACGGGAGTACAATTTGACTACCGTTACCTATGGCACATCAGCGGCGCCGTTCTTGGCAATAAGAACACTACATCAGTTAGCAATGGATGAAGGTGAACACTGCCCACTGGCCAGGAAGGTCTTAATAGAAGACTGTTATGTCGACGACGTTCTAACCGGAGCTGATAACCTACACTATGCACTACTTCTACAAAAGCAGTTAATCACAATACTTCAAAAAGGTCAATTTCAACTGAGCAAGTGGTCGAGCAGCCACCCAAAACTATTGCAGTCCATACCAGGGTCAAATAAACTAATTGGAAACATGGAGTTGGCCGAAGATGAAACTATTAAAACGTTAGGAATCCATTGGAACCCGATATCAGACTGCTTCAGGTTCAAGGTAAACCAAATATCATCAACAACTGAACTTACCAAGAGAGAGCTAGCCTCAGAAATTGCAAGACAATTTGATCCATTAGGATGGTTGGCACCCATTACAATTACATCCAAACTTATATTACAAGATCTGTGGGCCACGGAAATAAACTGGGATGACAAAGTTCCTAAAGAAATTATAGCAAAATGGGTAAAGCTGCGAAACGAACTCGTACACCTTGAAACCCTATCCATTCCACGCTGGATAGGAACAGTATCATCAGGCACACAAAATCTATATTTACACGGGTTCTGCGATGCGTCTGAAAGGGCATATGCAGCGGTCATATACAGTCGAATCGAATTGTCAGACAATACAATCATCACACGGCTACTGACTGCCAAAACCAAGGTAGCACCTACCCGAGTTAAGCAAACTTTACCACGCCTGGAACTTTGCGGAGCACTTCTTCTGTCACGTTTAACTAGCCAAGTGGTTCAAACTCTAGAACTGCAACCGGCAAATATTTATGCATGGACGGACTCTTCCATTGTGTTGGCTTGGCTACAAAAGCCAGCCACCAAATGGAAAACATTTGTCTCGAATCGGGTATCAGAAATTCAAAACAACACTAAAATCGGGGAATGGAAGCACATCACCTCAACACAAAACCCAGCGGACCATGCATCCCGTGGCATTTCATTATCAAAATTAAGTACTCTGGAACAATTGTGGACCGGACCTGAAATAATAATGGAACCGGTAGTAAATGAAACCACGAATAAGTTTGACACGAGTATCGATCTGAAATGGGCCACAACTGTTTTCCACGTACTCAATAAGGACGCGACATCTGAGAACACCATAATCAAGCTGATCGACCACAAATCAGATTATTTAAAACTCCTACGGGTTATTGCCCATCTTCTCCGATTCATATCCAAGATCAGGAAGAAACCAACGTGTGCCGGAGAAATACGAGCAATAGAGCTACGGACAGCGTTAACCACAATCGTAGGAGGAGTTCAAAGTGTTTTCTTTGCATACGAAATATCAGCATTAAGGGATCAACAGTCAATTAAGAAGAAGAGCACCATCGCCTCTCTGACTCCGTTTATAGACATCGACGGCCTTATAAGAGTAGGAGGCAGACTAAAAAATTCGGACCTACCATTCGGAGAGAAACACCCGCTAATCCTACCAGCTAAATCACACCTGACCAGCCTAGTTATCAAGTGGGCACATGCATCTACGCTTCATGGCACTAATGCATTAACGTTGGCGTTTATCCGGAAAACGTTCTGGATAATCAGGGGAGCTCAAGGAGTAAGGAATCACATTCAAAAATGCATTGTCTGTTTCCGATTTCAAAGTAAACGGACGGAACAACTCATGGGCAATCTACCAAGAGATCGAGTAACCCCGTCGCGGCCATTCACACACACGGGTGTCGATTATGCCGGTCCATTGAATATACGAATCGCAAAAGGCAGAGGAAATAAGGCCTACAAGGGATACATTGCTGTCTTTGTATGTCTTTCAACAAAGGCAGTTCATCTCGAAGTGGTCTCGGATTTAACTGCAAACACCTTCCTGGCAGCATTCAAAAGATTTACATCGCGCCGAGGGAATATCGCCCACATATACAGTGATAACGGTACGAACTTCGTGAAGGCAATTAAACTTCTAATTAAAAACCAACAGCAGTGGGAGAAGATTATCCAGGATCATTTTTCAACGCAGAGCATTACGTGGCATTATATACCTCCAAGCGGTCCACATTTCGGAGGGTTATGGGAAGCGGCAGTGAAATCATTGAAACATCATCTATGCCGAGTCGTTGGAAATCAAACGTCCACATATGAGGAGTTATCCACCACGCTATGCATGATCGAAGCATGTCTCAATTCACGTCCTCTGTGTCCTATATCCAACGATGCAGATAATGTGGATCTTCTAACTTCCGGCCATTTTTTAACTGGTGACGCTTTACTGGCTCCACCGGAGAACGATGTAGTAGATAAAAACCCCGGCATATTAACCAGATGGGAGTTAGTAAATCAAAGCCACCAACAGTTCTGAAAAAAGTGGCACCAAGAATATTTATCCCAGCTTCAACACCGCACTAAGTGGAAGATCAAACACCCAAACATAAATGTGGGGGACTTAGTACTGATAAAAGAAGATAACTTACCTCCTTTGATGTGGGCAAGGGGCCGAATCAAGGAAATTCACCCTGGTAAAGATGATCTCGTAAGAGCAGCTACGGTTTCTACTCACAAAGGAGAAGTTAGACGTCCTACTGCAAAATTGTGTCCTCTGCCAGGCGTCGAAGATGAAAGTGAGAGCCCATCAAATGAAGATGAAAGTGAGAGCCCATCAAATGAAGATGAAAGCAAGCCAACTTTACGAAGATCATGCCGCGTACCAAAGGCCGCAGTAACGATACTCACCGTATTATCCCTTTTAACTAATACGTTATTTGTTAACACTCACCCAACCAAGTTGCAGATGCATGAGTTAGGAGATGCAGGAGGCATATATTTCGATAATGTAGGAGAGGTTCAGTTACTTGCTGCACATTGGAATCTCATCATATTGTACGCTACAACTTGAAGAGTTACTGGGATGAAGTCGCAAAAGCAGAGAAAAGCCTCCAGTTACTTTCAAGAGCATGTAACAACATACAATCGATACATTGCGATATCATTGTCAAGCAACTCCAACTGCAGTTTGACAACATCAAAGAAGAAAACAAACTACTTGAAACCAAATCGAAAAGGCATCGCAAGCGAGGAGTTGGAGACACAATTGGGATCCTCTTAAGTGACACATTTGGCATCTTGTCTTGATCTCATCTTGTCTTTGATTTAATCGAGCAGAATGAGCAACATCTCCTACAATTGGCAAAGAACCAAACGTCGATCATAGATAACACCGTACGTTTATTTAAGCAAAATAATAATTACACGATCACTCATCTGAACAAGCTAGAAGAACATCAGTATCAAGTGGATTTGGACTTGAAACATCTTCAGGAATACAATACAAAGATGAATCAGAAAGATATTATAGTAACTGGCATTCTTCAGCTGATGTTAATATTGAAATTAATGCAAGACACACAACAGGATATTCTCGAAGTAATGCTCAACACCCAGCACAATACCCTTCATCGATCTCTATTGAGTCCATTACGCCTTCAAGACGAAGTTAATCAGATCAGGAAACATCTGTCCCCAGTGATGTCTTTGCCGGGCAGGAAGCAAGGGGATCTATTGAAGCTGTATCAAATATTAAAAACCGAATCTCGAATTACCAGCAATAACATCATTATACGCGCTCGCATCCCGTTGGTAAAGATACATTTCTACCAATTGTTTGCACTCATATCGGTACCCATACCTACAACAAATCTTCACACTTCGATAATACTATCATCCGAATACCTGTTGGTTGATCATCACCGGGAACATTATGCACCAATCAACAAAGACGCTTTTAATCAGTGCTTACCTATATCCGAGGGATTGTATGTGTGCCACATCTCACCCATTTACACAAAACATTCAACTGTGTCTCAATGTGAGATCAACCTGGAGGCTGTTCGTAAACTCTACATTGTTATAACTGTCATTGTTAGTATGACGTATGTGCTTAACAATGATTTTGTTACAAGTGTCAATGATTTTCCAGATGACGATGGCAGAAAAAAACCAAAAATAAAATGCAAAACAAAAAACTAATTTCTATTCTCTTCTCATCAATATGAAAATTATATAATAAACTAGATATCCGTAGACTTGTATTAAAATCATATTTTTTAAATAATACCCAATTATACGACTAGTACTGTTATCAAACACATTGACCACATTAAAAAGTTCATTAAAAATTATTTTGTTTAGATATTGATGTGAAAGAATATTTTTTTCGCTTGATTGTAGCATAATTAGTACTTTGACAGCTGGAAAGGCAGTCTCGAGTAGGGTTGAGAATGACATTTGTAACAATGTTAAAACGAGTTTACGAACGACAAAAAGCACGTGCTCGTTGTTACAATGTTAGTTTCAGAACGATTTAGAGCTGTCATTGTTAACAATATTGTAACAATGTAGAGTTTACGAACAGCCTCCTGCTATTACGAAAACAAAACCTGCATTCCAGTTGCATCGTGCAAAATCTTACTCCTACCAATCATTGGATACCGTTACATAAATCAAACCAATGGATTTATGTCACCAAATCAAATTCATCAAAGGTTACATTTGACTTGATTTGTGATTCACATCTCACGCCACTCAATCTTCAAGGTACTGGAAGGATCTCTATGAGCCCGGGATGTATCATTAAGGATGAAACATTGCAAATCTCCTCCATCGAATGAGAAGTAACTAAGATCCACCTATCATTCCTGGCAACAGCCAGTATGAGTCAAATAGAGCCGTTTTTACGCAACATCAGCCATCAACATCAGGGACAGCAAAGGACGATGTCTACTACCACAGCACCTTTAACGACAATAGACACCCACGAGCTCGAAGAACAAATAGAACTTCAAAAAAAATCAGGACACCATCAATAGTCATCACATACACCATTACACGATGACTCATTTAATATTTGGGACCGTTATCATTATCATGGTGATTGCAGTCATTCTCTGGAAACGAAGTCAACCATATCGATCAGCTCCAAGCGTCCCACCACAACCGCTTCCGCGATCTTCATTGGCGCGCGCAGCATGTTCAACTGAACAACTAGGGTCGACCTAGATAGAAAGCTGATTGTGCATTAATGTAATATTACTCTAGATATAATTAATAGAACTATATGTACAAGTCACTGTCATGGGAAATGCCGACTCAGCAAATGATTTTTATTAAGTTAATTCATTTAGGTTAGACAGAGCATTTTCTACGGTGTTTCCGGTGTACAGTACTGAATTTAAATTTGTTCATTATACTAATGTAGACACTATGTCAGCATTTTTTATAGTATATAATGTTTTATAGTGGAGTTTAATAAAGGCAGTATAATTAAGTACATAACCATTCAAGTACGTAATTATTCACGCACAAAAATTAAACCCGGATACGTAATTAGCAAAATCCTTAAAGACAACAAAGTCACTATATTAACTAAAGATGACAAGTACCACAAGAAATTGATAAAGGATCCATTTCAGGTGCACGCTCGTCATGAGCCAAGCGCTGAAAGTGACCGACCTGAACAACAACAAGGGCTTGATACCGATCAGAATAGACCAGGCCCGAGTAATCAATAGTTATAAAAGGATCGTCCACATCATTGAGATCCAATTCTATGAAGAAAACCTTCGCGTTATCCAAGGTAACATCGACATAGTTGAAGAAACTATTAATAGCAATATACATAGATTATAAGTATGCATTCAAAAACAAAATAGAAATTCTTGAACACAAATTTAAGAAACTACAAGACAACGTTAACCTTTTGAAACATACACGGGTCAAAAGAGGTCTTATTAACAGGCTATCTAGGTTCCTTGATCAAAGACATTACGGGAAACTTAGACCAACACGATCTAGATGAAATTAGTTCAGCAATACATAGTCTTTACCAAAATCAAGATAACTTAAATAAACAAAATGATGCTCAAATTGATATAAATAAGGGTATGATTGATAGATTCAACTATACGTACAGAAATATGTAACAGACAGTAATAAAAAGATTAATTTTGAACTCAATAGACTCAGTAACACAACATAAACAGGAATACATATGATCAAAATAGATCAATACATCTTTAAATTAATTAATATACAATAGATACCTTAACCCAACACATAGACGACATTTTAGACGAGCTCAGTTCAGCTAGACACAGACGCATCTCAAGACATTTACTATCCAACAGTGAAATCCATTTCATTAATGATTTACTGTCTCACGACCGAATCGAAATGATCAACCCAAACAATATCTACGATTTATTGACGTTACAAGGATATTACAATCAGTCTAGAATTATTCTTAGTATACAGGTACCAACCTTCTATGAACCTATTCCATCCAAAAAACCTCATGATTACCCCGATTCCATCATACAATATCATCCTAAACGAACAAAATTATTATCAATACATATTACAACCATGCAACGAATTGGAAAACAAGTATTACTGCACTAAGCAATCACTACAATCAATAAGCAACACCTGCATACCCAGCATCATCTCAAAACGATCAGCCCAATGCAACCATACGGCCTACGAACTAGAAGATGAAGTCGTAGCCACACCAGGAGAACTGGAATTCACATCTACTTGTCACCAATTTACGAAGTCTATCAAAGGCCAAGCGTTAATTGAATTCGATAATTGTGATGTCAACATCTCGGGCATTACCTACAGCAGTACGAAATACGTCTACCAAGAGGACCAGATCGTCATTATACCGTATCACGACGTGAATAGTGAAAACGTTATACAGTCATTGTCATTATCACAAATGACTAATTGGACCCTACAATATAGAGATCACATCACGCTATTACAAGAGCGGGCGTTATCTCACAGCATACAAGGACACAGTACTACAACCCTGATCATAATCATTATTATTGCAATTGTGGTCTATTGTACCTGGAAGAGATGCTACAAATCAACACAGCAAGTAGCGACACAGAACAATACACAGTCAACCAGTGAACCCAAGACCATACGGACAAAGTCCCTATGGCCTTCTCTTCGGCGAGAGGAGCTACGATCCTCTGCACATGACGCCAACCAAAATAACATGGAATTGGGATCTACTTTTCTAAAGCGCGAGTTACGTCATGATACCACCCACACACATGACTTCACCAGTGCACCTAGAATACTACAGGCCACACTGCTTGCTATGTCATCAAATTTATGTCTACAGTGTATTCTTTGTACTATAGACGGCAGTCATGTTCATAAAAAGAATAATGAAATGGCAGAAAAAAATAATAAAAACAATAACATTTAGTGTGATTCGAAAAATAATAGAGTGAGGTTGTATTTGTTTTATCAGGAAATATATATTCACGTGTATTTTTTGATCAAGCGATACATTTTCTTTTCACGTATTTTTTACTAAATTTAAAAATCAGGTAAGAAAGTGAAAATTAAAATATATTTTGTGACGTTAATTTGGGGAAAAAGTATATGTTTTATGTTATTAAAAAATAATTGAAAATATTTTATTGGATGCATTTGCACTATGAGCCATCCAATTTTTTTAATCTTATAAGAATTCGGTTTTAAAGTGAAAATAATTTTTCAATTTGTGCTTTAAAGTTTAAAATGTGTGTTTTTTGTTCAAAATTTATCAATTTATACAAAATTTCGTAAAAATCTCACGTCGATTATAGAATCGATTGCGGATTTAAAACTGCATATAAAAAAAACAAACCAAAATTTTAAATCATAGTGTCATAGAAATTCCGATGGTTTTGTATGGAAACAGTGCACCGGTAGAATAGCTACTTTGATTTATAGCCATTGTTTTCCAATTTATTTATATGCATTTTTCAATTCGCAATCGCGCTCCCGCGGATTCTATAATCGACGTGATTAAATAAATTAGGTTAAAGCACGCTGTCGTTTAGCGCGTAAAACCTCATCTTGCCTCCAGACATCCATTTCTGGAGGTAGAAAGATTTCTGGGTCGTTAATTATCGAGTGTAAGTATTTATGTTTGTCTGATCATCTGGCTCCTAGAGGAGAAATATAATTTAAATTAATTATGTTAATTTTTCTGGTGATGGGGTTTAAAAACGGTTACCTGATCGGGGCCTCATGTTCGCAAAGAAGGCAATTACGGGAATGGTGAAATGGCCCACCATGGATATTTTAAAGTGTAAGTGTTTTTATGTGTTCGGATACCAGCAGCGGCTTTTATAACACACTGGTTCGCATGTTGTTAGAATGCTGTATCCGTCCGATGTATGTAATATGTGTGTTTGTGAAATTTTTATAATAAAATAAAAAATTCGTATTTTAGAAATGCCAGTGTGCATTGTACCAAAGTGTACTGTAGTTTACAGTACTGAAGTACGCGGTTTTAGCTTCCCCCGACATCCTGATACACGAGCAAAATGGTGCGATTTAATCGGGATTAATGATGCTGCACTAACCACCAATCACCGTGTTTGTCAACATCACTTCGAACCGGAGTTTATAATTAAAAGTGATGTGAAAATACTGGAAACGGGTAAATATTAAGTTAATTTTTTAAATGGTCAAGTACCTACTCGTAACGTAACCTAATAAACCATACATTTTGAAATTTATTTTAGGAAAACGGATTATGATACCCAGATCTAGGTGGACATTAAGAAGCGGTGCAATCCCAACCATTTTGCCACACCAGGAAGCAAGCAGAACCGATTATAGTACAGATGTACGACGAAAGCGGCAAGAAGAAGAACTTCGACAAATCGAGGAACGTCTGTTCTTATTGGATGATAAAATCACAGTACTTCAGGATATTATTAATAAAAAAGATAAGTATTCTCTTACTGACTGGGTTAGCAAATTATGGGATTCAAATTTGCTAATTTATAAACTTAAACTGAATTCTCTTGGAATCCCATTTGTATGTTGCTCATTTTTTTATTGATAATAACCTTGTTGTTACAAAAGTTTTTGAAAACACACGGGAAATTAAAATTTCTAAATTCAATTCAATAATACCCAATTTAAGAATAAATAGTTTTTCAAAATTAATTAAATTCATTACATATTTAGATCATAATATAAATACCATGGTTGATTCACTTGACATCTTCCAGAACATTCATGATAATTTAAATTTAATAATTAAAGATGAGCAATATATAGATAAGCGTAAAAGTTTAACTTTTTTTCAGGAACAATTAAATTTAGTGAATTTTAAATCTCCTAGATATTCGACGGACACTTTACTTTTTTCTGCACTTTTCTTATATACTTTTCCGGGCGCATATAATTATCTTCGCGAATCCGATTTACTTATTTTACCTTTTCCGGGATATTTAAAATCGTTTAACATCGGAAGTGCGAAAACGGGTTCGGTTCATTTAAATTATTTAAAATCAAAATTATTAAAAACTGATTCTGAAACCGATTCTAACAAATATGTAAATCTTTTATTAGATGAAATATATGTTAAATCTGCCATAACGTACAAAGCGAATTCTCTTCAGGGAATTGCGCAAAATGTATCTTCAGATAAAACCGAGATTGTAGCCGCAAATGCAGTGCAAACATTCATGATCACTTCGTTGTACTCCCATAGCCACGACGTCGTCGGTTTATACCCAGTTAAAGCACAGGACACCGCGTTTCTTTTAAATTGTACAAACAATATTTTAAATTTACTTAACGAATCCGGATATGAGGTTGTATCTATAATTACTGATAACAACCAGATTAATCGTAAAATTTTTAAACAGCTATGTGGAGGTCGGGAATTTCAACCATACTTTTTTTCAAAATTTAATTTAACAAAGAAAATATTTCTTCTATTTGATTCCGTTCATTTACTTAAATGCGTTAGAAATAACTGGCTTAAAGCAAAAACGTATTCTAGGTGCACTGACTTCACCAACATCGGTGGTACCACTCACACCGATATCAAGTTCTCATCAGACATAATAAATATAATCCATCTTAATAATAAATAAAATACTTGGAAATACTGTAATGTATTATCCAAGCTTGCACTTTTTATTATCTGCATGTATTTATGCGCATAACGTTTCATTTGAACAAAATAAAGAAAGTAAGAACAGAATTGTATTAACTGTTTACCAGTTTGGTTGTATAAAGTGCCTATATGGAAAAATTTTACTGACTGCAAAAATAAAAGCGAGAAAAAAATATAGATTTACTGGTTGTGTACGAAACAAAAATTTTCGTCAGTAAACTTTTACTGAGAAAATAATTATCATTGTGGTAGTGTGCTGCCATAACGTGCTATAAAAAAATGTAAACTTTAGCACTTTTTATGGCAGCATTGTCAACACATCTACAAAAAATGTATGTAAAGATAAGAAATTTTTTTCACACTCACACAAAATAAATCGTTCGCTATTTTTATAGTCAAATGTCAGTTTGTTTTTATATTTCGATACCTAAAATTCAAGTTTTGTTTACATTAGTGAATATTAGTGTTTTTAACGTTTTTTTAGGTGTTCAAATATACAAAAAAAATCTAAATACTTGTTATAAAATACAAATAATTTTATATTAAACTACATAATAATAAATTAGTATGGAAAATTACTGTAAGTTTGATTGAACATTATTTTATTTGGTGGATGTAGCATCAAAATATTTTATTTTGTGTCGACGAAATTATTAGATACGTGAGAATTTTGTATTAATCTATTTATATAATTACAGCACCGAGTAAAAAAATTATCGTATTGGAAAATATCCGGCTTGAGCAAGTATCGCAACTGGACGACAGCGGCAATTCCCCGATACAAAATTGTTTTGCCAGCTATGGTGAAGAGTACGATGAATATTCAGCGTCCGCAGAAATAATTTTGGATCTTGCCGCAACTCGTTAAAAATACAATTGTATCCCCCGGTTCGATCCCGCTCTAAATAATAAGGGCGTACCCAACATTTACGTTTCTTTTTGGTCTTATTTTCCACATTTCTTAAATTCATTATGTTTAATGGATCTAAATAATCCAAATCTTCCAAATCCATGGTGATATTAATAAAAATTATAAATTAATTATAAAATTAATGGCGATTACAATTTTTTTTGTTTGAAATGAACGAAACGAAATTACAACTTTTATGAAAATTTTAGGTTATGTCAAAATGTTACTGTCAAAATTAAACCATAAATTTTGCTATAAAAATGAAATAAAAGATATTTGTTTTCTTTGTCACTTTATGGAATTTTAAGTATTTTTTTGTTTTCGTTTTTGCAGTAAAAAAATACAGTCAGTAAAATTTTTACATGGAATAGGCACTTAATAAATAACATCTACGAAATAAATGTTGTGTATTAAATAATAATTGCAAAATAAATTTAGTCTTTTTATTTATTTGTGAAATTAAAAAAAGCTAAATACGTAATTCGCGCGGATTGAATCCACGCGCAACAAATATGCATAATATGTATAAATAAATACCTTTATGCATATTTTGCTGACACATTAGATCGGGTGTCAATGTAATACATTTAAGTATATTTTATAGTTTAGTATTAAGTTATTATTCGATTAAAGAACACTAAACAAAATCAAAATTGTTATAAAAATAAAATTAATTGAAAAAAGAGTTTAAATAAATAAAATAATTAAAAAATAAATTATTTTTTAATAATAAATATTTTCGTGTAAACATAAGTTGCAGGGATTAGAATGCCCAGTACCGGCGACTTCGTGCAGCTTCGGAGCGAATGGGCTTCCAGTCGTCGATATCCAGCGACCGCAATGCTTTAGTAGTGGCAAGCTTAGCTACTACAGCAGATAGAAGTATAAGCCCCCTATCTCCATTATAACTCATACATTCTCCAACATTAACAAAAAGACACCGTATGCTTCAGGCAGGCAATGAAATGACATCAAAATTAGCCTCGCTTGAGCGCCAGAATACTGAACTAAGGGCAAAATGCCAACCTAGACAAAATAAAGTAAATGTAAATAAAAAGAGGTGACTCAAGCTAATGAAATACCAAAACAAACAACCACAACATGCACCCCAAAAGGAACCCTTACCATCACCTACTAAAAAAATTAAAAAACTACTTAGCGATATAAAAGAAACTGAATCCAGTAACAAGGGTAGCACACTATATAAGATGGAATACCATACTTATCAGCTCAAAAGTGAAAGATGGTATAGAGTCGTAATACGAGGTTTACCGTCATCTACCGATCGCGAAGAGATCAAAGCGGCAATCGAGGATCATGTTCATAAAGTAACCAACATTATTAACATTCATAAAAAGTCGAAGTGTCTATCGAACCACCTAAAAAGGTAATTGGTATACCTCAGTGTACAATTTTTTTTTTTTATTATTATTAAAAGAAAGTATTAATCATCCAGTGGATTTAATGTCCTTTTAAGGTCAATTAATACTCCCCTTTTCATTCACGCACCCACCCACCCATTCACCTACTCACGCAATTACAGTATACCACCTGCACGTTGCAAGCTCCATGTCAACCTGCACACTGACATGGACGGTGGGTCGGCGCTGAATTCTACACTACAACAGAGGGTCTAAGTTGTGTTTATTATCATCGCTGATTGCCAACAGTTAGGACACACGAGGAATTTCTGCAATAGGCAAGCCAAATGTGTCAAATACGCAGAGAATCATCAAATAAAACAATGAAAAAAAGGTCATCCGGCTAGCCGAATAACAGTAGCAGAGCGCCCACAGCAAAAACCAAATCAACAATATGATACTATTAGAGAGGGGGTTTCCTACGTCCAGGGGCTCGTTTCTCTTTTTCGAAAAAAAGATTTCATTTACATTTTCATTTTATGTTTATCAGTTCAAATTATCATTTATTCAGCAAATGCAATTCCTTGTTCAAAATGAAAAAAAATAATTAATTAAAACATTTTACACAAGATGTCGGAGCATATTGTTTATTATTTTCAGTTCAGTATTTGCTTTCGATTTATTTTGAGAAACGTCAAAATTTTTTTTTTTTTTTTTTTTTTTACAATTTTCTTTATTTATTGAATCTTTCAAACATGAAAATAACAATAAGTTTTCAAATCTTAATAACTAAGGTAATTATGTAAACCTGCTGGAGCAGAATTTACTTCTTATCAATAAGTAAATTAATAATTTTATAATTTATGTTATTACAACAGCCATCGTTCTCTTCTTTAATCGCGAAGACGTAGGTATATCTTTTAGGTTTCGCGCCAGCAAATTCGGATGAGATACCAGTTTCCCTGCATAGCTGATCCGCATCTTTTGTAATTCGTCTTTGACAGTTAGGATGTTAAGGTCCTTATGTATATGTATATTTTTGTTTTTTACGAACCAGGGTGCTCCTGTAATCATCCTGAGAATTTTTGACTGTGTTCGTTGGACAATATCGATATTCGAATTTGAGGTTGATTGCCATAATTGACACCCATACGACCAAATAGGTTTAATCATTGTGTTATACAGGAGAAGTTTGTATTCCAGGTCAATAGTTGAATATTTCCCCATCAACCAGTGCATCTTATCAATTTTTAATTTGATATGGTCTCGTTTCATTTCAATATGTTTTCGCCAAGTTAACCGTCGATCTAGATGGACGCCTAAATATTTTGCTCCATTTGATTGAGGGATTTGTATTCCATTCATTGTGACAGGCGGACAAGTAAGCTTATTTAAAGTGAATGTTACGTGGGTCGATTTCTCTTCATTGACTTTTATCTTCCATTTCTTTAGCCATATTTCGATGTCATAAATATGTTGTTGCAGAATTTCGGACGCCGTTTGTGGATTTTTATGGCTACATACGATTGCCGTATCATCTGCGAACGTAGACGTCAGAATTTGCGAAGACGTTGGTAGATCTGAGGTGAAAATTAAATATAACGTTGGACCAAGCACACTACCTTGTGGTACTCCAGCCAGAATGTTTTTCTCGTTCGATTTAGAGGTGTTGTATTTGACATAATATCTGCGATTTGACAAATACGACTGCATGAGTTGGTAAATTTCTGGCAATTTAAGATTAATTTTATGAAGCAGACCCTCGTGCCAAACTTTATCGAATGCTTGGGCAACATCCAAGAATACGGCGGAGCAGTATTTTTTCTCTTCGTATGCTGACCTTATTTCTGTAGCTACTCGGTGCACTTGCTCAATGGTTCCGTGCTCGGCTCTGAAACCAAACTGATGACTAGGGATGATATTTCGTAGTTCCGGTTTAATATTTACGATAATAGTTTTTTCGAATACCTTCGAGACGATTGGTAGTAGGCTAATTGGTCTATATGACGAGACTTTGGTAGGATCCTTGCCAGGCTTTGGGATCATTTTTATAGTTGATAATTTCCAGCATTCAGGGATACATCCTGATTCGTAAATTGAATTAAATATTTGTGCCAGTCGACCAAAGGCACACTCAGGCAGTTGTTTAAGCATTTCACCTGTAATTCGATCATACCCAGGGGCTTTCTTTAATTGAATTTGATGTGCGATAATAAACTTTACCAGTGGTTTCTTTATCTTAAATTTCCTCACAGGCCTGATTGCTATATTTTCTGTTTCAACCACCGATAATCCAAGGTTTGGAGTGAAAACACTTTCAAGGTGATCAGCAAAGGCTTTAGCTTTTTCCTCGTCACTTCTAGCCCATTCACCGTTAGAAAGACGAATTGGCGGATTTGGTTGCTGAGGCCGTTTAAGGTATTTAGTGGCCTTCCATAATGAATAGTTTGTGTCCGAATGGGGAGATAATTCTTTAAGATAATTTTGCATATAATCCATCTTATTTTTTTGTAGTAGGCTTTGTAGTTTTCTTTTTGCCTGATTAAAGTTATGTTTAGCATCTGGCGATCGATTAATTTGCCAGATGCGTCTTAAGCGACGTTTCTCTGTTAACATTTTTTCAATTTCAGCGGATGTTATGGTGTGTCTTGTATGTTTGCTCTTTGGTTTAGGCGAGGCCGCAATAGCTGCGTTGACTAGCACATCATTAAAGTTTTCCATGGCATTATTTATATCGTTAGCCGTCTGCAGTGTAGACGTTAGGTCGATATGTGAACTGACGTACATCTTGAATTTCAACCAGTTAGTAAAGGTGTTCGTTAGATAGTTATTCGTGGAACATGGCTTTTGGTCGGCCCAGTAATGTAGTAAGACCGGAGAGTGGTCAGAAGATAATTCTAAAAGTGGTTTAGCTTGGATTATTTCTCGGTTTATTTTACTCGTGACTGCAAAATCAAGGACGTCAGGGATTTTTCGTCGATCAGTAGGCCAATAGGTTGGATGGCCACACGACGCAACATCGTAGTGGTTTTCTTGAATAACATTCATTAATTGACGTCCCCTCGGAGTAGTCAATCTTGAACCCCAGTAGGTATGTTTGGCATTAAAATCGCCGGCGACCATAAAACGTTGACCCAGGGTTGCAAAAAATCTTTTGTAGATATCTGCCGAAACGTTATTATTTGGAGGGCAATATATTGAAGTGATGACTAAGCTTTCTTTATCGAGGTCCACACTTTCTTTATCGAGGTCAAAATGAAATAAAAAAAAATTCAATTTCTGATCATTATTCGGCCGCGTTGCCCTACTATGCTTTAAATTGTCCATTTAAATTTGTTCTATAATCTATAGATTATTTCGGTTTAACAGTTGATATTCACAAATTTCAAAAAACTGACGTAAGAACACAAAAAACAATTTTTAATATCGTGATAAATATTTCTCATCGACAAAAAGTTTTTTCACTTAATTTGACATTTATTTATCATATATCACCAACTCGGAATCGCTCGGAATCGAAGGGGTGCGCTGGTTATACAAGCTCCTCGCGCTGCACCCTGGGTAACGCTAAAAGTATAACCCCGCGAGTACGGACGCGGCCAAGCTACTTGCCTTGAGGAGGAAATACCCATGGCAAATCCTGAAGCGTCTGTTCTCCATGTTAGGGGCGGCTTCTTCTAGTGTCTGTTCCCCATGTTAGGGGCGGCTGTAAAAAAACCTGGCAGTAGGTATAAAATGCTAAGGGATGGAACCCAGAACTAAATTTTCAATGGAGTCAACCAACCAAAACAAAGATACGGTACAGGGAATCGGATGCCCAGTACCGGCGGCTCTCGGAAGTGAGCAAGCGGGCTCCCAGTCGTCGAGATCTAGCGACCGCAATGATGTAGTGATTTAAAGTTTGGTTACTACACCATATACAGCTACAAGCAATATCACTGAAGTCGTCAGTCTGGTGGGTGGTTCATCCAGTACGGCTGACGGAAGTAAAAACACCTTTACGGAATTGGACAATCCTTTCTTAAAAAGATGGATGGTGACAAGATCACCTATAAAACCGTCTACCGCAAGTTCTGTTAAACGATCGTTGTCAACTCCAATGTTGAATATGGAGCCAGAAGTGGTAAACGATCCGATAAATAAACTCTCAGAAAATCACAGTGGTGACACAAGCATTAAAGAGAGCACTAAACGCAATGTTCAATTGACGCAAACTGGCATCGATCACTATATTACAGTAAAACGGAAAAGGGATTGTCCAAAAACAGAAAACCGACTGATAAGTAAGAAATCAAACGTCGTAAATTTCAAACTACCGCTAAACAACCGATTTGAAAAGTTCATCGAAAATGATGCGGAAGAGAGCCAAACTGTATAAATGCAAATACGCAAGAACAGGCTATTCGAAAATACAAGCCACCTCCAATCTACTTACGCGAAATCGATATGCACAAGGTGGTGCAAGAACTCAAATCAAGCGTGCTAACAAATGGGAAAACATTTCACGTAACAAATTTACTTCGAGGCAAAATACACGAAGAAAAATTCAAACGCATGAGGTCAACGACTATAGAGAAGTCATTAATTATTACGATGCTCACAACAGAAACTATTATACATACCGATTGAAGCCTTCAAAGGGTCTTTCTGTCGTTATTAAAGGCATCGATGTCCATGTTGAGACAACCGAAATCGACGCTGCGCTTGTTGAAGATGGATTTAAGATACAGAATGTATATAGGATCATGAACCGCTTGAAGCAACCACAACCAATGGTCAAAGTTAAACTGGACGTATTGGAGTTCATCCAATATATAAACTAAAGTACCTCTTACACAGACGCATAACTGTTGAAGAACCAAAGAAAAGGTCCGGACCAATACAGTGTTTAAACTGTCAAGAATATGGTCACTCAAGGACATATTGCAAGTTGATATCAGTGTGCATCGTATGTGGGGAGTTACACCAAACCAAAAGTTGCCCAAAACCAAAGAACTCTTCAACTGAAAGGAAATGCAGCAAATGCGGTGAAAACCACACCGCAAATTACCGAGGATGACAAGTCTACATAAATATTAGTCAATTATCACGCCCCAGGAGGCAGTATAAAACTACAGCAGATGCGCAGAATAATATACATCCGCATACGCCAAATGACTCTCGTTCGCACAGAACACCAACCAGCAAACCAACATACGCAAGCGTTCTTCAAGGCGAATCCTCAAATGTTGAACCTACCCTGAATAACTGCATGCAACTGATGATGCAGTTAATGACAACAATGCAAAATATACCACAAGCAATGCTGCAAAATCAAACTACTATGATCCAGAAACTAGAATGTCTCCGATAAATTATCTGAAGATATGCGACTGGAACGCAAACGGTATAAGCCAACACAAACTCGAATTAGAACATTTCCTAGCTAAACACGAAATTGATCTTATGTTAGTTTCTGAGACCCACTTAACGGATAAACACAATTTCAGAATTAATGGTTACGAAGTTTATGATACAAAATATCCCTTGGGCAGAAGTCGAGGAGGAACTACTATTATAAAAAAGCGTATTTGTTATTATGTTCTAAATGAATATAGCACTGAGGAAATTGAAGCAACCTCTGTATGTGTGAACCTCGATAAAGAAAGCTTAGTCATCGCTTCAATATATTGCCCTCCAAATACTAACGTTTCGGCAGATATCTACAAAAGATTTTTTGCAACCCTGGGTCAACGTTTTATGGTCGCCGGCGATTTTAATGCCAAACATACCTACTGGGGTTCAAGATTGACTACCCCAAGCAACATTTTTAGTTATAGTTACAGGTGAATTGTGAATGGGAACTTTAATTTCGTAAATACCTCGTAATATTTTCTAAATATCTAACCGCATTATCATTTCAACTTTACTGACAATTTATTAGTAGGTTTTCGGTAATTACTACATAATTTATTAACCATGGTGGGACATTGGTTTTGTTGAGATTTCTCAAGTAACAAAAACGTTACAAAAACCATAAAATTTCATCATTAAAGTAAATAAAACTATTCGGTGAACTTTGCAGTAGCGAAACCGTAAGTAATACCTTTCATAGTTACCAATTAAATACTTAAAAATTTAAAGTGAAATTAACTACAATTGCACGTTACAAAAACTTTTAAAATAACTTAAATACTATAGACTTTGCATAGTTATTAATAAAGTAATATTGTACTTCTTGTCACTACCAAGAGCTACCTTGTAGTCTCCATTTTCATAATTACAGAATATAGTCGTGAACGTAGTTTTATGTAGTCATTTTTACGAATCTTAAACCTTCAAATTGACTAAAAATTTGGATGACATTTTTAGTGGCTAAAAGAGTATGTATTTACAAACCTAAAATTTAATTTTAAAGTAATTTTTATCAAATTTGTAAATCTTTATCACTTTCAAGTAATAAAACCTTAAGTTTACAACTACAAACATTCTATAACTTTACGGTAGAAAATATAAACTTACTTCAAAGTAAAATTATCCGAATTTAGTTGAAAAAGTAATTTAAGTCAAAACGTCACCGAATTTATTAGTTAGAATCAAATACTCAAAAAACAAGTGTGATAAAACCTATAAAATTTAATTTAATAACTTAAATTAATCTAATACAAATTAAAATGTCGAAAATATTAAATAAAAAAAAACAATTCAAACATTCGACCACTTTTTATAGAAGAGTTAAGCAACAAATAAATCCGATTGGAAACGCATCAAGCGTAAACGCAATCAATCTTGTATCGAATGAAATTTTAAAATATAAATCTATTGATCATGATTTTCAATGTTCTGGTCAAATAGCTAATCTGAGTTGCAGTACTGAGGAAGAAATTGATGATGACGTTAACTCAGTGAACGAGACTGAATATGATAACCAAGTATCTCTACAAATTAAACTACGGGTATGGACAATCACTTTTAATGTACCTCATGCTACGATAAATGGTTTACTTAATATTTTAAATGATCAACCACATATTAATTTACCAATCGATAGTAGAACTCTGTTGCATACACCCAAGAGTGTTAATATCGTCCCAATGGGACGAGGTCAGTTTTGGTACAATGGTATAAAAGCCATTCTGGAATGCATTTATCACGATTTACGGGAACCTATATCGATTGGTCTTATATTTAACATGGATGGTATTCCACCATTTAAAAGCTCTGGTATAGAACTGTGGCCAATTTTAGTAAAAATATCAGAAAGGCAAGATATTAATCCACAAGTAGTAGCGATTTACTGTGGTAAAGGTAAACCACCGTTAGAAGAGTACTTGACCTTATTCGTCGACGAGTTAAGCGAGCTTGTGGAAAATGGAATAATCGTTAATAAAAAAAAAATTTGTATTACAATAAAATTTTTTGTTTGTGATACACCAGCGCGTTGTTTTATCAAAGGTGATTTATCATTTATAATTCAAAGAAACATATAATTTTAAAACATGTGTTGTAAATTCGCATATATAGGTACTGTTAGTTTTAATGCAACAAACGGTTGCATTAAGTGCACAGTCATGGGTGAATACGATAAAAAAGGGCGACATATGACATTCCCCAGAATTGACTGTCCTCGAAGGACCAACGACAGCTTTCGGAAATGTGCTGACCCTGATCATCACAAACACCCAACACCGTTACAAAAGCTGCCCATAGACTTAGTTGAAGATATTATCATTGCTGATTCGCTACATTTACTGGATCTTGGTTAGAAAAATCGAAAGTTGTTCAACCGGCGATTTATATTATATAAACACATATATTTTCATTTCAGGAGTAATGCGAAAATGCATCTATGGGTGGACAACTGGAAGTTATAATTTTAGAACAAAACTATCTGCTAGAGAAATCGAACTAATGTCTGATATGCTTCAAGAATGTAATAAAAGAAAGCCGGCCGAAATTCATAGAGCAATTAGACGATTGGAATATAGTAAACATTGGAAAGGAGTTGAATATCGCACATTTTTATTATATCTAGGACCAGTTGTTTTAAAAGATTTTTTATCTACCAAAGCTTACGATCATGTTCTAATATTTTCTAATATACGCACTGACATAACCTAACAAATAATGATGTATCACTGATTGACGACTACAAAGTAAATTTGTAGTAAATTTTACTAAAACAAGGTTGCCAACATATAAATCGTTGTTGATTCACTGTAGTAATTATAACTGTATAATAGTCAATTTCCTATTTGTACACATATTTTATAAACGAAATTACTTTTCAAAATGTAACAAATTTCTTGAAAGTTATTTTGTTGGTGTTTTATACTTTAAAGTTTTTAGAGCATTTCGGCCATTTAAGCAAATAATTTTAATGGAGGATCAAATTTTGTGACAAGGAAAAAATATTTTTCAATAAAAAAAAAAAAGGCGATTATATTTTTAGGTAATTCAAAGGGGTATTAAATTTTAATTCCTATAATTAAAATATTCACGAAAAAATTTGTCTGCCAATAATTTTAACTGTAATAACTATAAATATAAATTATTTCAAGACAAAATAGAAAAATAGAAATATACTCTAAAATATTATTATTTGTTAAAGAATATGCATTATGTTATTTTTTGATATTTAGATAGACGAGATATTTTAAAGAACTTAAAATAATTTTTAAAATTGTATTATCTCTTTCTATTTTGCTGTTCCAGCTCTTCATTAAGTTCTGTTTAGAGATAAATTTAAGGTTAATATTACGTTGAAATCTCGAGACATCGACGTCATAGATACTATAATGGAACGTCGGTGGAACTCAATAAATATTCCCCATTTAGGTAGAAAACATGGTGCCCGCACACCATTTTACGACCGTCGCAAACATTTTTTATCGGTGACAAGAACTACTTGATAACTTAAAATGTTGCTTGGGACTCCAAGGGGACGTCAATTAATGAATGTTATTCAAGAAAACCACTACTACGATGTTGTGTCGTGTGGCCATCCAACAACTTATTGGCCTACAGATCGTCGAAAAATCCCTGAAGTCCTTGATTTTGCAGTCACGAGAAAAATACACCGAGAAATAATCCAAGCTAAACCACTTTTAGAATTATCTTCTGACCACTCGCCGGTCTTACTACATTACTGAGCCGACCAAAAGCCATGTTCCACGAATAGCTATCTAACAAACACCTCCATTAACTGGTTCAAATTCAAGATGTACATCAGTTCACATAGCAACCTAACGTCTACATTGCAGACGGCTATCGATATAAACATTGATATGGAAAACTTTAATGATGTACTAGTCAACGCAGCTATTGCGGCCTCGCCTAATCCAAAGAGCAAACGTACAAGACACACCATAATATCCGCTGAAATAGAAAAAATGTTAACAAAGAAACGTCGCTTAAGACGCATCTGGCAAATTAATCGATCGCCAGATGCTAAACATAACTTTAATCAGGCAAAAAGACAACTACAAAACCTACTACAAAAAAACAAGGTGGATTATATGCAAAATTATCTTAAAGAATTATCTCCCCATTCGGACACAAGCTATTCATTATGGAAGGCTACTAAACACCTTAAACGGCCTCAGCAACCAAATCCGCCAATTCGTCTTTCTAACAATGAATGGGCTAGAAGTGACGGGGAAAAAGCTAAAGCCTTTGCTGATCACCTTGAAAGTGTATTCACTCCAAACCTTGGCTTATCGGTGGTTCAAACAGAAAGTATAGCAATCAGGCCTGTGAGGAAATTTAAGATAAAGAAACCACTGGTAAAGTTTATTATCGCACATCAAATTCAATTAAAGAAAACCCCTGGGTATGATCGAATTATAGGTGAAATGCTTAAACAACTGCCTGAGTGTGCTTTTGGACGACTGGCACAAATATTCAATTCAATTTACGAATCAGGATATATCCCTGAGTGCTGGAAATTATCAACTATACAAATGATCCTAAAGCCTGGCAAGGATCCTACCAAAGTCTCGTCCTATAGACCAATAAGCCTACTACCAATCGTTTCGAAAGTATTCGAAAAAACTATTATCGAAAATATTAAACCGGAACTACGAAATATCATCCCTAGTCATCAGTCTGGTTTCAGAGCCGAGCACGGAACCATTGAGCAAGTGCACCGAGTAGCTACAGAAATAAGGTCAGCATACGAAGAGAAAAAATACTGCTCTGTCGTATTCTTGGATGTTGCAAAAGCATTCGATAAAGTTTGGCACGAGGGTCTGCTGCATAAAATTAATCTTAAATTGCCAGAAATTTACCAACTCATGAAGTCGTATTTGACAAATCGCAGATATTATGTCAAATACAACACCTCTAAATCAAACGAGAAAAACATTCTGGCTGGAGTACCACAAGGTAGTGTTGTAATGATGTGATGGGGTACGCTGTTCTCCAATATGATCAAATGATTTGTTGTTTTGCTTTAAAATATATAAATCCATAAAACTTCATAAATGTGTGTGCAAAAATAAAATTATAATGTGACTACGCGGAACCGGTTACTTATTTCCCCTTAAATCTTTTTGGTGGTAAATAAAATGTGAAAATAATCGGATGGTCAGTGTATCCCGAGATTTAGATTTGTTCGGGCAAGAAAAATAAACATAAAATAAAAAAAATACAATAACATAAATTCAGTGCTTAGCATCGATTGATGTATGTAAATAAAAAATTTTTTGGATCGAAATCGATCATGACCAGTTTTATTGTATGAACTATAATGGTTGTTAACGTAAATTTAAGTATTAAAAATTAAGAAATTGCTGGTGAAGTACGTTAATTTACTAGATTAGTGGTTAGTGTATACGCAATCATTTAAAACATTAATTAATAAACAAATATTAATCATTAACGATTGCGTCTTTTATAACTGTAAGAGTTGTGAAAAACAAAAGTTGTAAAAAACTTGCATGTGAAAGAATTGAATAAAAAAAAGAAATTAAATAAAAGTATATGGAAATTATAAATCGTTACGTGTTGATTTTCTGGACTACAAGTGTATAAAAAGAAAAAAATATTTTTACTAATTGAAACCTTTAAATTCGTCCGTTGGGCAGATCGCGCATGTATAGGTACCTGCTAAATCAAACGGAACGAAGGGATAACAACGCAACCAAGTCATATCGTCGTTACCCAAATAAAAAAAAACATCTAAATATATCAATATGAAATAATTCTACAAGCGGCGACAGAATTGGGCGGAATATAAGCGAATAAGGTAGCTCATGTATCAGTGTTACAACAGTAAATGCATTTCGAGAACCATAGCGGGACTATAACGGCGTTCAGTAGGACAATCAGCCACTACCGGTTGTGTTTAACCTTTGGAATATCCATGGAACTCCACCATCCAACGGAAAAACTGCTTGAGTATTAACATTTTTGGTTGTTGTTTAATTTAATCTTTGCAATTTATTTTCTTAAATTACTACTTAACTATATATTTTATCATATTCATTATTATTATATACATTATTATATATTTTATCGTTCACCAGTTTTGAGTTATCTGAAACCTTTAGTCGGGTCTACCTAGTATCTAGAATAATATTATTATAACATATTGTAAATTGTGTATATGTTATTGTATTGCAGTAAATTTGCCGTGCGCGTACCTTATATGACCAAATTGGCTTAAGGTTATGGACGGTTAAAATTTTATTTATATAGGTTTAGTGACAGGATATGTGACACCGCGTGAATAAATTAATGTTATCAATTACCAGGCTTTTAAATATACTTAGCTGCTTCACCATCATGTGGATTACGGTTTCGGAATTACGACCCAACCTAACGACGAGCAAACCCGAGAGATTAAGCCTGGAGGACCGAAACCAGCAAGCAGTTACAGTGTGCTTGGCCCAACGTTATATTTAATTTTCACTTCAGATCTACCAACGTCGTCGCAAACTCTGACGTCTACTTTCGCAGATGATACGGCAATCGTATGTAGCCATAAAAACCCACAAACGGCGTCCGAAATTCTGCAACAACATATTTATGACATCGAAATATGGCTAAAGAAATGGAAGATAAAGGTCAATGAAGAGAAATCGACCCACGTAACATTCACTTTAAATAAGCTTACTTGTCCGCCTGTCACAATGAACGAAATACAAATCCCCCAATCAAATGGAGCAAAATATTTAGGCGTCCATCTAGATCGACGGTTAACTTGGCGAAAACATATTGAAATGAAAAGAGATCATATCAAATTAAAAATTGATAAGATGCACTGGTTGATGGGGAAATATTCAACTATTGACCTAGAATACCACAATGATAACACAATGATTAAACACAATGATTAAACCAATTTGGTCGTATGGGTGTCAATTATGGCAATCAACCTCAAATTCGAATATCGACATTATCCAACGAACACAGTCAAAAATTCTCAGAATGATTACAGGAGCACCCTGGTTCGTAAAAAACAAAAATATACATATACATAAGGACCTTAACATCCTAACTGTCAAAGACGAATTACAAAAGATGCGGATCAGCTATGCAGAGAAACTGGTATCTCCCCCGAATTTGCTGGCGCGAAACCTAAAAGATATACCTACGTCTTCGCGATTGAAGAAGAAAACGATGGCTGTTGTAATAACATAAATTATAAAATTATTAATTTACTTATTGATAAGAAGTAAATTCTGCTCCCGCAGATTTACATAATTACCTTAGTTATTAAGATTTGAAAACTTATTGTTATTTTCATGTTTGAAAGATTCAATAAATAAAGAAAATTGTCAAAAAAAAAAAAAAAAAAAAAAAATACTCGGAATCGCAACTTATATTTTATCACCGACACAGAATCGAGCCCCCCAGGTGACCAAAACCACAAATAACAATCTAAATCAAGAAAGCAGGCAGAACCCTGTGCTAAACGAGCCAACCATTATTAATATAATGAAAATGCTCCCCGAATTTCAGGCAGAAACGAGACAAAATTTCAGCCAGCTTACTAACAGGGTGGTTAAACTGGAAGATAATTCCCAGCCACCAAACAAACCGCTAAAACACAAAAAATAAATTACTGTAACGTTCCTAATGCAAGAGCTAAAGAACTAGAAGTATTTCTAAGAACCAATACCATAGATGTAGCTTTGATATCAGAGACGCACTTTACGGAGAAAAACTTTATCAAAATTACAGGATATAGAGCCTATTGGACATTGCATCCCAGTGGTCGTGCTCGAGGAGGAACAGCAATCTTAATCAAACAAAATATCCTACATTCCCAACAAGAAGAAATTATGGAGCCATTTATGCAAGCTACCGTAATAACGATTTACCATGGTGGTGCTGAATTAAGTTTAGGTTCGATCTACTGCCCACCAAGACATAATATCATAAGAAATCAATATGCCAACATTTTTAATAAACTTGGACCAAAGTTTATTATAATAGGTGACTACAACGTCAAACATACTGCGTGGGGATCTCGACTCATAACACCAGGAAAAGGAAAACAACTCCTAAGTGCAATAGAAATCTCAGGTTGTGAATATCACTCATCGCGTAAACCTACCTATTGGCCTACAGACATCAACAAAGTTCCTGATTGAAGTTAGTCTTAAAACTAAACAAGAACTTGAATTACAAACTAAATATTTTATTACACCAGTATTAGGTGAGAAAGCCGTACAAGAGATCAACTATCCCCTGACGATTCGGAAACTGATAAAAGAAATGCGTAGAACCAGAAACATTATTTACAAAAGAGAAAAATAATCGGGTAAGTAATAAAGTTAACCGATTAATTAAAGAACATAAAGAAGCTTGTACTGAAAATTATTTGAAAGGGCTGGGTCCTGAAGCTGACAAAAATTAGTCTCTTAGTCATCCGAACCGATTTGGATTAATCTTTTTTTGTTGTGTTTGCAATTGCCAGGAGATGGTTCTTACGAAAGAAAAATTTGGGAATATCCGCCGGAAAAGTCGGAAAATTTGGAAAATCGAAAAATGATCGCTGGATCGTTCCAAATTGCAAACTTCTATCGAAAACATTCGCAACATACTGCAACTTTGAGTACTGTAACTCCATTAAGTATGTCTGCTGATCTTGATCGGAGACATGTGCGTGCTTATGAGGTATTTGTCGAAATTGAGCATGCCAGCACCAATTCGTTCGATGCACAATGCATTTAATCGTGAATTGCAACGAGAGCAAGTGTAAGATCGAGGTTCAATGAGCTTAATAGTACAAACGAATGTCTCGATTTTGAATGTGCAGCAAAATAACGTGTACGACGCATTGATGAAGGCAGTTGACGAAGAAAACGGCAGAATATTCTTCTTCAATGCTCCCGGTGGAACAGATAAACCTTTCTGATTTCATTGCTTTTGAACAAAATTCGCTCGAGATTTCAAATAACGTTAGATGTTGCATATCATCGGGAATTGCAGACACATTGCTGGATGGCGGCCGAACGGCATACTCTGCATTGAAATTGTCAATGAATATCCACCCGAATGGCATGCCAGTGTGATGATCTTGCATTCTTGCAATATGCAACATCATCATCTGGGACGAGTGCACAATGGCACATAAACGATCATTGGAAGCGTTCAATCGAACGATGAACGATTTACGAAGTGACCCAAGACATTTTGGTGGAGTGATGATTCTGCTGGCCGGCGACCTTCGTCAACCGCTACCTGTCATTCCGAGATCAACAGCTACAGATGAACTCAACGCATATGTCTGAAATTGTCGAGATTATGGGGCTATGTGAAGAAGTTGCAGTTGACCTCGAACATGAGGGTCGCATTACAGAACGACTCATCAACTGCTGATTTTTTCAAACACCTGTTGGAGCTTGGTAATGGTCAAATTCCTGTTGATATTTACAGGATTGATTTCGCTTCCCTCGAATTTTTACGTGTTCACGACGTCGATGGAAGAGCTTATCTCAGCGAACGAGCGATTTTGGCAGCGAAGAACAGAGTGTAGACAGTTGTAGACAGTCTGAATTACTTGATCCAAATCCAAATCACTGAGAAAATGCATTGTTACAAATGCGTTGACTGTGTGGCCAATCAAAACAAGGCAACCAACTATCCGACCGAGTTTTTGAATGCGCTTGATTTACAGGGAATACCACTGCATCACTTGTCCTTGATTGAGTAACGGAACGCGATTTGATGAACAACGTTATCCAAGTGACGATCATCAACGACAAATTCAAAGGAGATGATGTTCGAATTCCGAGAATTCCTCTGATTCCAACTGACATTCCAACCAATTGATTTGCGTCTGTATTCGATTTAATTCCACTCGAATAAAATACATTGATTTCTTTTGAATTCAAACTGACACACAAATCATTTCCACACTGAGAAAAAAATCCAAAAAACAACTCAATTTTCGATAGATGCCTGAGTTTGAATCGAAATTTCATTCGCTTTTCAACACATTAGTGTTGAATTCGATGGAAAAGTGAATGGAATGCCCACTCAACTCAATCGTGTGTTGAGAATCGAGTTGAGTTGTTTGATTTTTTCTCTCAAAAGTATTTGCTCGGAACAAAGTAATTTGGGGCGGAACGAGGTTCGCCGGGTCACCTAGTTTTGTATATAAATCGGAATAATTAAAATAAATGGGTTAGATTTTTATAACCAGCCAAAGTCTCTACATAAAAGATTAGTGACCAAGCTCTGAACTACGGGAAGCGCATTAATCTCAAATAGAGTTCAATACACATCTACTTGAACCACATTCAACTAACATCTAAGTTGAATAATCAGAGCACGAATTCGGCAGTACATCTAAAGGCCGGATACAAACATGGGTCCTTCGAGAGAACTATGAAAGGTCATCGGCATTTCGATTGTCCGAAGTCTCGCGAGAGAATTTATTGCTGGTGTTGTGGTATGGACGGCGTAACGGCTGATCGATGTCCTAATAAGCATCCTGGAAGAAGCCTGCCTCGTCTGCTTAACACAATCGAGGTCCCAAAATTCATTACAAGGGGAGTGCAAACGGAGGCAGTTGAGAAACATAATAACACAGATAATACGAATGTCCTAAAGATTATTAGGGTAGACCAAGAAACACGTGAAACATTTGAGCAAGTCAGCAGAGGGAGAAATCGTTTTGCGACACCCAAGACTATCAAAGCTGTAAGAAGGCTCATAAGGATGGTGGGTTGGTACAGGCGATTTATCCCTGATTTTTCTTCAGTGACTGCATGAGAACCACGATAGTGTTTTGGCTGCGCACCTTGGGTTCTTTAAAACTCTGCGTCGTATACAGGAGAATTGATATTGGCCCAGGATGTCGGCCGACGTCCGACAATACATTAAAGTTGTTACGACTGTGTTGTCTGTAACAAGACATAATATTCGTTTACGCGTGACATCCCCATATTTTGTTAGATTTTATGTTTTTACTCTCGGTTTCTTGCCTCTGTGTTGTTGGTGTCTGAACGCGTTCCGTGTGGAGGGATTCTCGTATGTTTTTGTTCGTTTGGTTGGTAGTAAAACAAAAATGGGAGAGAGAGAGAACAATGCGAATCGAGTGTGTGCGTAAAGCAAAACATTCCATAAGAATGTTTTTCTTATATGCCTCTCGTTTGTATCAATGCGAATTGATATAAACGAGAAACAGAGAAGAAAGATAATTGTTCTGGAATGTTTTGCGCGTCGTTTGTGCGACGCTCGAATTTTTTTTTTGGTATGTCATTCAAGTTTTGGATTTTGGTCATTAGAGTTTGATTTTTTATAAAAAGTAGAGTTTTAGAGTTTTTGGTAAAGTAACCATTTTGGGTTTTATTAAAATTTAAAAATAAAACAATAACAATTATTTTAGTGAGTTAAGTTCAGTTTTTGTAAAGCTTATCTTAGGTGGTATTAATAAGATACTACAAGTAAAAATAAAAAGTGTATTTCGTTCATCTTAATAAAATAAGTTTACAAAAGACGATATTGTGTTTCGTGCTATGCCGTTTTCACCTTCGCTGGCTACATTTTGTTGACGTATAGAGGATGCGAGAAAAGTGAATTGCTAAATAGTTTTTGGCATAATACAATTAAAAAAACCAAACCACCACAGTTTGGGATTTGGCTTGTACAGCTGCGGTCTCGAAAAACCTACTCGAGGGTAAATAATTATATACTCAACGGGTACTTAGTTTTTTCAACGGTACCGTATTTCAACGGGTAGTGCATAATTCATCGGATGCTAAAAATCCGAACGGGTGCAGTGAAAATATCAACCGGTGCTGCGATTTGGTATACGTGTGCTAAATTTACGGTACACCAATTCCAACAGTGTATTAATTTCGGTTGTCTCACACCCTGTTTACAAAAGGCGGAAGAACGCCCAACGAGTTTTTTTTGGTTGGCCAGTTAATTATTGGTAGCCAGCCAGCTATTCGTTATACCTTTTAGTATCGGGGAAAGGCACCACAACGGTCCGGGGCGGCGACCCTGTGGCATGACGACCGCCCAAGGTCGCAACAAAATTTGTGTTTTATTAGAATTAAGGCGAGCCAACGCCCAACCAACTTGTTTACGGGTGGCAATTGAGACCACTTAAATTAATTTTGCAACATTCGGCACCAAAGCCGCAACGGTCCGGGGCGGTGACCCTGTGGCATGACGGCACCAAGGCCGCAACAGGATTTTTGTTTGAAAATTAATTAAGGTATTTTTTTTTATTTTTTTTAGTTAATTTTATTTAAATTTTTTTTTTTGACTCTTTTTTATATATTTAAAATTTTTTTCTCTGATTAAATTTCATATTATAATTTGTAATCGAGCGCCGGATAACGGTCGCGCGCTCGATACGCATTTCTCTCTCTCTCTCTCTCTCATTCTCTCCTTAGCGTGGTACGGGTGGAGGGGGAAGTTGTTTCTTTTTCGGTGGTTTTTTTTTTTTTTTAAAAATAAAATGAATATTTAATTTTTTCGGTGTGGTGTGATGGGAGCGGAGACTCCCTCTGTGTCGGTTTAGTGTTTGCGGTCCCTTGGTGCCCGCATCCAATTCCGTAACCAGGGCTTTATCCCGTTTGAATTCGGATGGATGCGCGCACCAAGGCACCTCTACCGTTATTATTATTATAACTTATTTTGATTATTCGGTTCGTTCCTCAGGTTCCGGCCGACGAGTTTCGGCGGAACATGGGTTTTTATTATTTGCGTTTTCCCATTTTTTTTTATAATTTTCTGTATTTAATCACGGTGTAGGCCAGGAGCCCTGCATGCCTCAAACCCCACGACCTTCGCACTTCTCCGCTGAGAACGTAGCCGGCAAAACATCACCGTGGAGGCCTCTGCAGGTGCTTAGTGAAAATCTGCAGGTTGGCAGCAGCCAGCCTGTAACAAAGTTTGTGAGCAATGTCAAGTAAATAAACCAAGGTGCCAAGAGATCCGACGCGTCCATGGGAAATGATACGGTAACGGTTAATACGGTACCTGGAGGAAAATGTTTTCCTGGGATTCGGCGTACCATCAGCATTGATAACCTGGGGGAACTGATCCGGGAAGCTGGGGGTCTATTATGAAATTTATCCGTCTCAGATTTTTCCGTTAACGGAAATATTCGATTCGACACAGATTTACCCTATTATGAAACTTGTATTATCGAATTGATAATAATAAACAAAATTTATATTTATTTATTAAAAATTTCTTAAAATAAAATATTACATTTTAAATTTTTGGGTTTTAATTAATTAGAATTGCTAAAATATTATTAATTTATTTATTTTATTAATATTATTAAAATATATTGTAAATCACTTTTCACTATATTTTGATGAAACGTCAAAATAAGTTCAATCGAATACAAAATACGTCAACTAAATAGCAGTCGGATTTTTTCTAGTGTACTCGGAAAAATCCGATTCGATTTTGCTTTTTAGGTTCATAATAGCACGGATTTATCCGTTAACGGAAAAATCCGAGACGGAAAAATTTCATAATAGACCCCGGTAGGTGTCATACTTGGATGTGATGCAAAAGCGCATCACACAATCTGGGGAAGCACACAAAATAACGAGAGGGGTGAGTACATTACCGACATTCATTGTTAAAAATCGACAGGAGGTTTTACATGTGACCTTTGCGTCAGAAACTCTTTCATATGATCAGGGGGTGGAAAGATCAGCGATATGTAACATATAACCTCAGCATTAAACCTAGTACCCGGAAAGCCTTCAAGAATCCCAGAAGGACGAACTGGAACAAATATGTAGAGGTGTTGGAGGAATTATTGCCGCTGAAGGTCCCTGGACTTCCGACGACAGTAGAAGAATTGGACTTCATGTTTGATATTGTCACAAAAGCATGCAATCTTTCAGTTAATGCTGCGTGCCCCCTGATAAAGCCTAGGGACAGGCAGAAACCGATATGGTGGACCACGGAGTTAGGAACCAATCAGATGGCGTGTAGAACAGCCTTTAATAAAGCTAAGAACATAAGGGATATTCGGGATTGGGACTCCTATGAGGACCTAAGAAAATACAAAAAACAGTTCAGGAAGGCACAAAGGGGGTCTTGAAGATTCTTCTTAGAAAAATTCTATCTACTAACCCAACCAGTCCTAGTTATTTAATTAGACAGGACGGGTCATAGAGCTCCTCGAGGGACACTACTTTCAATAGAGGTGGAGACCTTAACAGGTTTAAGCCTTATAAATTGGCGGGCCCGGATCGGATTATACCAACAGAGATCCAAAGGAACTCGGCAGTCATCCTTCCCTGGCTGGATTTTATCTTCAGGGGATGTCTGAAATAGGGAAAGAGCTCACATGCTTACCCAAAGAACCTGAGGCCTTTAACTCTATTATCCTTTCTGTTGAAAACCTCGGAAAGGTTGGTAGATGTAGGTATTCGAACACAAATTGAGCCCCACAAATTCGACAATGTCACAGCATGCGTACTGTAAAGGAAAATCGGTGGACACAGCTCTGCACCATCTGGTACGCATGATTGAGAAGTCAATTTACTCGCAAGAGTTTTGTATGGTAGCATTTCTCGACATTGAGGGTGCCTTTAATAATGTAAAAACGGAGGCGATCATGGAAGGATTGTCATTTTTGAAGGTGGACTACGCTAAAAGTAGGTTGATAAACCAGATGCTGGTAAGCAGGATTAATACCTTGGAACTAGGGGAGGCCACCATTAGAAGCCGGGTGGTTAGAAGAACCCCACAGGGAGGTGTAATGTCCCTCCCGGAACTGGAGAGAAAGGTTGTAGCATATCCAGATGATGTAGCGATAGCTGTCTCAGGCAAATATCTGGACACGATTAGTTATGTTATACAGAATGCACTCCTGGGGCGGTATGTTGTACCATCACTTCGAATCGAAAAATGTCGAATCCGAAAAAAGTCGAATCGTAAAAGTGGAAGTTGTATCATTTTTGCTTTTCGAAAATAATACAACATATCGCCATTCGATTTTTTCGAATTTCGATTCGAAGTGATGGTACAATATACCGCCCCTGATCGTTACGAAATGGGCCAGCAAATGTTGATTAGAGATCAACCCTTCCAAGACAGAGATGGTACTATTTACTAAGAATAATATAATTCCGGTCGTTAGCCCTCCTACCGTGAACGGCATTAGACTGGCTTTTGCTGACAGAGCGAGATTTCTGGGCATAATCTTGGGGTTTGAACCATAGCTGGTACACTGGCTCTATACGGCAGTGGTAAGACCTGTGCTAATGTATGGGGTGGGCGGCTAGCTTTGGAGGAGGTAACATATATAAAGATGATGGAGAAGGTGCAAAGAACGGCATGTATGCTTATAAGCGGGGCGCTTAATACAACACCTACACGCGCTTTAGAGGTTATGTTCCACCTTATTCCAATCGAATTTTCGGGTAAGCAGATGGCAGCCAATGTGGCTACGAGACTCTCGGCCGTCTCTCAGTGGAAGTGTCTTCAGACGGGACACTCGACGATAGTTAGATCGCTAAGGGAAGAACTGGCGAATCTAGATTATATTAAACCAACGGAGATCCTTCGGGATATCACAACCTATGTGGACAGTTAAGCGGCGGTCAGGTCAGTCACTAGAGGCGTCTGAAGTCGCGAACGCCACGGGAAATTGCAAGGCAGACGAACTAGCTAAATACGGTACAACTCTCCAGGTTGGGAGGTCTGGGGAGTATGGAACGTTGTATGGACGAAGAGGAGGAAGATTAGATCACTTCCTCTGCTCATGTTCGGAACTATCATACATAAGGCATAATTACTTAGGTTTGTACGGTATGAACCTTTCGAAACTCGCGCACTATGGAGTGCGAGATATTTTACGATGCATAAGTAGCTGTGGACGGTTTCAGCGAGAGTAAAGGAGAGATAGGATCCTGTGGTATCACAATGGGCCTAAGTGTGTGATAGCAGCAGCCGCTCTAACCTAACCTAGTCCTAATTTTAAAATTCAATCCGATTTGCATGTTGTGAGCTTTGATGGTTTAGTTCAGCATGGTATCGAGTTCACATATGTACATGTACGGGGTGTACGGTAGGCCCGACGTTAATTAAAAATGCTTACAGAGGAGTTCGAATTAATTATTTTATTACAAAATAATATTATACAATTTTCAAAAAAAACTAAAATTAAAATAATTAATATGGACGGATTTCACTTAAATAAAAACAGAGATTTGAGCTACGCGAACCTTAGTTCACATGGTTCAATTGGTTAAACTTCTGTACCATGAACCAGTTGGTGTATAACGATCGATAATAATAGGCAATAGCCTAATATAGTGCGATCAAAATGATTCCTTCCTGCAAAATTTCGTGCTTGCGTCACACCCATTTGGAATGTATGCGTGGGCGAGCTCATGCGGCCATCACCCCCATTACTGTATGCAAGAACACGCAACTTATAGGTTTTGCCTGGAGTCAAATTATCTACATAACATTCAAGCTTCTGACCTAGTTCGATGAATGAATCGTTTGCTGTCGACATATCTTGATCCGCTTCCCAAACCCGAACTTTGTAACCGGATACGGGTTCCTCGTCAATTTCAGGCGATATGTAACGCCATACCACGCGCACCTTGGACGGATTAACCCCAAAAACGTGAACCGCCGATGGTGGTTTTTGTGGTGCTTTGCGATAAGTACGCTCCAAATATCGCTCACTTTCTGGACCCTCGCCTGCTGAATTATAGGCCATCACTTTAACAAAATAATACGTATCTGGTTGAAGACCAACGATAAGTGCCCAATTTCTTGTCCTACGCGATAAATAATAGACAGCATCCTCTTCATTATGATCCTTCTTCCAATATTTTAAACGGTGCCCAATTAATTTACCGCGAATATTTTCGCGTCTCAAATCAACCGGTTCCCATGATACATTCAACGCGGTTGAATTATAACCAACTGCAACCGGCAGTTGCGGTGATACTTGTGGCATATCCTCTGCCGAATATATAATAACTGGATACGACTCAGGCCCGGCGCCTACATCATTAATCGCTTGTACTTTAACTTCGTATTGCGTGTAATAATTTCCGTCGGGCACATGCACCACCGCCGAACTAGGATTTCCACCGTCAGCACTTTTGATTTCCTTCTTTTGCCATTCGCTTTCGTTTCTATAGAGCCGCCAGAATATTTTATAATAGATGCCTTTACTGTGTTGCTCCTCCGGTTTGAGGGCGTCCCATTTAATTGATAGGTCGCCAATTTTCCCACCACCGCCGCCCACATTTCGAGGTGCTATATACGGCCGATCGTTTAATGTGTTAAATAATGGAGACGGGGCCGATGCAAGACCGACGCCCAAATCATTAACAGCCGCCACACTAAATTCGTATCCACTCCACGGATTTAAATTTTCAACGGTAAATCGTTGTCGTTTTGACGCCCGATCGTATACAGGCCGAATATTTTCAGCCACTGTGACCCAAGTTTTATTCCAATGTGTACGCGCGTATATTGTATACGATTCAATTGTTCGCCCATTATCCGTGCCATCGATCCATTCGATAACCGCAGAAGTTTTTTTAACATCGTATACTTTAACACCGCCCGGAGCACCCGGTGGTCCTTGCACAAGTACCCTCGCTTGTGATGTTATTTGATTTACTGCCGATTTTGCAATACACTCGTAAGTTCCTGTGTCATGTAAACTAACGTTACGAATTTCGAGGGTATTGTAATCGATTGTCTGCAATAAGTAAAACCAAGATGGATACCACCAATTATAAAATAATTTGCCTTAATTAAATAGAGGTTTAAATTTAATTTTAATATGTACTTACAATACGTTGATCTTCTTCTTCGTTCAGTCGTAATCCGTTGAATGTCCATATGAATGCAATATCTAAAATTTCGTCGTAAATAACGTCACACCGTAACGATAGATAACCACCAATTTGTGAAATAATCCGTTGACGCAAGGCCGCTGTGAATCGAAGTTCCTCTATAAATTGTAAACAAATGAATTTATTATTAATTATGTTGAATCAACTCTCGACCCCGATACGATATAACACATAATTCATTCAATACTCACGTAATACAATTAATCTGGCCTCGGACTCGTCCGATCCGTACGAATTTACTGCGACGCAAGTGTAAACTCCTTCATCATCGCGTGATGTTGGCGATATAATTAAGGTACCACTCGGCAAGATGCGCCGATGACCGCCTGCACCTATTACGTCACCGTTCCGCTTCCACGTAATTTTAGGGTGCGGTGCCGCCTCCGGATTACACGCTATTGTCGTATTTCCATTGTAGGTGGCATAAATTTCCGACTCTAACGGTTGTTTTTTGAATGACGGTTTCATTCCGAGAACCCGCAGTTGTGCCGATGAATATTTCCCGTGCAGTTGATTTTCTGCGCGACACTGATACATCCCATCATCTTTCAGCGGATCCAAATATTTTATCGTCAGCACATTATCTTGTACAATGTATTTATCGCGATCCAGTGTTTCCCGGTCCAAAATTTCCGCGTTCTTGTACCATGTATAGTTTGAGTCTGGCACTGAAAATGCTTCACACGTAAAACTTACTTCACCGTTATAATCTTTGATCCGGTCCCTTAACGAAATTGTAAATTGCGGTATCATCTGGATATTAATTGCAATACTCTTCTGAATTGATTTTCGATCGTTTTTGGCCGTGCATATATACTCTCCGTTATCATTTATCGTTGCATTTCGTATTACCAATACCCGATTATAATTTATGATTTGAGAATTTCGCGGCAAGGCACCATCCCGCCGGGTCCAATTATAATGCGGTATTGGATATCCAAAAGCCATACATTCCAGCCGTATATCTTGCCCGGCAATTGGCGCTTCCGGGAACACTTTCGGAAACGTATTCGCCATTATTAAATCTTGAAAGGCTTGCGATGGCCGTACATTAAGCTGAAAAAATGGTCCATTTCGTCCGGTATCAGATTGACTGGTCTTAACTGTACAGGAATACGATCCTCGATCGACTGCCTCTAAAGCAGAAAAGTATAATGAACCATCATAACTGACAAAAACACGTTGATCCTCGTCTACAAAATTTGGAAAATAGTCACGAGACCAATAAAAATCGCCTGACGGATAATGCTGCGGTGGATCACAGAAAATTGATTTTCCCCACGTCATTTCTCCATATTCGGCTGACCGCTTCAAATTAAATTCCATAATAAATCCAAAATTAAAATTAATCGACTCGCTCAGTATGCGGCCAAATTTATTTTCGGCCACACAATGATATCGTCCCTGATCAATCGATTGTTTCGGATCGGTAATTATTAAATTTCCACCCGATAGCGTGTACCTGGAATTAATTAGCGGATTGATTCGTGTAAACGTTAACGAATCATTCAGGTATTCCTCTTTAAACCATTGATACGTGGGAGTTGGATAACCGCCGGCTAGACATTGCATGGTCACTTCGCTTTTACGCCGATTCGTATCAAAAATAGTGTTCTTCGGCTGTTTAATAAAGTATGGGCCACGCGGAATTCTCTCAATATCGATTACATCGTAACCGTAATCGTATTTTCGTTTATCATCCGTATAAATATTGTAATTATTCGCATTGTACAGCTGTTGAGATTCGCAGATAAATAAATTTGGTTCGAGATTCCGTGTCGGGATTAAGCCCCACCGATTGTCATACGACGAATATCCATAAACTAGTCTATCTTTTTCCGTACCAAGATTAGAGCTAGGATCAAGTGCATCATAGTGATCTTTCTCATACTGGCTATCTTCGCGGACACGGCCTACCTCACTCGGTATAGATGATCCATCATCATTTAACCAACTTCCCTTGCTCCCTTCCCGCGTTGACACAAAATATCTATTTTGTCGCTGATTTTGTAAAATCAGTTGTTTTATAATAAAACTGTGCTTTTCAATATTGTCGATATTGACAAGATTCGCTGTGTACGCTTGGCAAATTTTTTTCGCGTCAAACCAATTTCGACGTGGTGACTTTACAAAGCGATAACAAGTTTGCCGATATGCAATCCAATATTCTGGACAGTATAAATTCAGATCAATGTTATCGTAGTTGGTACTTTGGATACTATTTCCACCGAATGGTGTAAATGAATATTTATAATTTTTACTGTTATCGGTTTGATCGTTTTGATTTGTACTGTATGGATTGTATTGACTTTGCTTATTAATTTGATTGCCATCAATATTTTGGTATGTTGACATTAAATTATTTGGTCGTGTGTTTATTTGTTGCGGAGTTTGGATTTGTCCGTTGCAAATACATAATGCTAATAGAAGCAGTAAAAAGGCCCTCTGGAATAAAACAGAAATAAATAACATTACGGCCAATGTACGTACGCCCCAGTCCAAAATACAAAAACTTCAAAATTTAAGCAAAGCAAATTAAATTCTAAATTTGTTCTAAGTCTGTGTAGGTAACAACAAAGGCATATTAACGATTAAATAAAAAAAAAAAAACAAAAACAAAGGTATGCGAAACTACAATTATTACAGATTATAAAAAACTAGTTACATAATAAGCAAGCGAAAGTTAGAAAACTATATCACAAAGGATATAAATATTTTAAGCATTAAAATAAATTTAAGAAATATTTAATATTTCTATTAAATAATATTACCGACTAAATGGCAGAGTGGCTAAAGCTTTGGTGTTTGGATTACGATCTGAGATAAAAAGGAACCCGACTATGACCCCCTGTCGGAGTGCAAAACTCATGGGTCGACCCATCTTCCATGTCAGTATAGGCTGGCATGGAGCTATGCAATGTGCAGATGGTAATTAAAATCGAACCTATAGCCGTACGTCCTCGATTTGGCAGGTGACTGCGTAAGGACCCAGCAAACAAACGTTGAAAGCAGTATTAAACAGATTGAAGCATTTGTACATGTCGAAGTGAGAAAAGAAATAAATTTACTTCGGTTTCTTTTATAATACATACAGATACACTGCATATTACCCCCACTTATTTTCTTGTTTATCAATTTCATTTAGAAAAATTTCTATTTCATTTTTATCAGTCTGGAGATTTCATTTGAGGTGTGAGTTGACGCAGAATCTGGTTGATGTGTAAAATATTCATTGTGCATGGTATCATGTTTATTTTACAATTGTTTTCAGATGGATAATACATGGACAACATATAAAATTAGTATACAAAATTAAAAATATGTAGTTGTATCTGCGAGTGTATACACTTGGTATATACAACAAAACATAAAAATAAAAAATATTGTTTCTAGTTAAACCGTTAAGTTAACGTAGGGGAAAGAACCCTGATTTTTCGGTCGGCAAAAATACGAAAAGCATGGAATTAGGTGCATCAATTTAGTAAAAGTAAAAATTGAGCGCTCTAATTCAAAGCTGTTTATGCGCTTATTGTGCGCTGACTACTGGGTAAGGACGGTAAATGGAACTGCGAAAGAGCTGGAAGTGCTTCGACCCAGAACAGATTGGAAAGATTAAATACTAAAAATAAAAATAAAAAAAATAAAAATAATAATATTTTGGTCAATTAAAACACCGTGACAATAAAGCCGATGTACATGATGACACAAATCGTCAGAAAAAATTTTTTTGACGCGGCTACCAGCATTCTGGGAAACCCACAGTTTGTTTATATCAGCCCCAAGAGTTTGTTCATATCAGCCGAAATTTTGTTCCATTTCCCAAAAAGTCCTAATCGATTCAATTGTGTAAAAAAAAACACCGTGGAGGAACGGGTATTTTTGTTTTTAACGACAAGTAAATCTTTTAATGTTTATTTTTTTAGATTGCTCACTGCTGGCACTATTTTCACTAAAAGAATTTATCTTCTTTCGAATATCGATTGATTTGAGTTCTAAATCCTATTCAACGACTTGCTCATGCACCAATAACGTGAAGGACTTGGTCCTATCTTCCTTTCGTGCCGTCACTTCACGTAAATCACGATCTTTTTGTTTGATTGTGATGTGCGGAATTGTCGTGTAATCTATTTCTACAGTTTACTGCGGAAGATGCATAAAATAATTTTTAGACTGAATTGGAATTCTAGCAAATTTTAGTTTTGGTGAGGCTGTTTGGCTGGGTCATTTCTCAACGGGTTGTCTTGTTGACGGGTAAGTGGAGCAATAGGATAATTACTTGGCCGATTATTTTCAGCCTTATTTTGTAAAAAAAATCCAGAACTTCATCCAGGGTTTATGTTGGAATCCCGGTTCAGCTCAACATACCAGACCCGAAGATAATTAGTTAAGAAAGTGTTTAGCACGGCAAAATTCCAGAACTTCTCTAAAATCCATTTTTAAATTCACATCCAACTTTGCTTATCTGATTTGACAATAATTGGTTGGGATATGGCCAAGTTCTATTCAGAATGGTCGAATTTTAGAACTTCATCAAGAAGATACGATACAATCCCAATATACAAGTTGAGCCTAGTTTATTAAAATCCTAGATCAGCTTTCCAAGCTGAATTGGAAGAATTTCGGTTGGGGAACGGCCTGGTTCCATTCATTATAGCCGGATCCCAAAATCTCGTCAAATTTGGCTTTGTACCCCGTATTTGATAATCGTTTGTTGAGAGATGGTCTAGCTCCATTGAGCAATATGCTAGAGTTCCAATCCAATTCTGCATACCATATTTGAAAGTTATTGGTTGAGGAATGGTAAAGTTCCATTGAGAATGGTATCAATATCCTGTGCAGTATTAATACTTGAATCGAATATTCTTTGATGAACTAAATTAATAAAAAATTTGAAATTTTTTCGAAATAAACTGAATTTGATAGTTTTCCCGGAACCATTGCCTTGTCTCAAATATTTTTGCACTTTTTGAATTTTTCTCGTGGTTGCCGAATTCAAGGGTTAAATACTAATGGATTTTAGAGTAATTTTTAATATTATTCAAATAATTCTAAGGTTTCAGAAAATTCTCTTGTAAGTTGTGTAGGTGCAGGAGGATTAAATTAATTATTGTTTATATTATTTAGGAAGCGGGAAAATATTAATTTAGAATTAAATTTTAGGAAATCTACAGATACCTACAGAATTACTGATTGTGTAGTTTAGAATTATGTTGTCATTGTACTATTAACTATTGATTTTATCTAGGTGCCTGTAACCCGGGCGATTCAATTAATCAGTTTTTGTTTTATTTGTTTTAAGTCATATTTTAAGAATAATGTGACAGATAATGTTTAAGATTGTGTTTCACGTCTTGATGAATTATGAATTTTCATTTATTTTAATATGGATTTAAATTTTTTGAATAAAAATTATTTCTTAGGAAACTGAATTATTTAAAATACATACATATATTGTTTTTTTTTCTGATTTGTATATAGCCTTAATCCTGGGATCCCGAGATTTAAAATAACTCAATCCCGCAATCAATAGGTACGAGTAATAATATCGCTGGATGAGCTCTGCTGTTTTCTCAATTCCTAGATGGGAGGCTGTTGGAGGACAATGGGCAGAATCGATGTTTGGGTATGGTGGTGTATATCCAGAGATTCCATCTCAAGTCTTTCCGAGACTGAATTTTGAGAGCCTTTTCGAAATCAGTAAATAACGATTTACTCAAAAATCTCTGGCTAAAACGTTTGCAGACGACTTACGAGTGATACGCTGAATCCAGGGCGCCCAAACTAATTGCTGCTGTCAACCAGCCATCCACAAGCAAGCCAACTGCTGACGATGAATCAGCCCTTGCTTCGCACCCAGTGCGAACACTGGCCAATATGAACATTAGTTCACGTGGAATAAGCCGTGCAATTTCCGAACGGTATCTCATGGAGAAGCTACTTCCAAACATTTCACGTCTGCGGAAAACTGCTAAATCCTGCTGTCTCTTGACCGCCACACGAAATCAGTACTTGGTAAATTCGGGCTACCAAGTGGCAGGTTTGAACACATTCACATGGACCTGGTTGGTTCACTGCCCCAATCGAATGGCTATCATTACACGCATTCGTACATGTGAATAGAGTCAGAGGTCCATTGAGTATACCCTATTGTGGATGGAAAATCAACAACAATTGGCATAGACAGTTCTTAAGCCAGCGTACGGAATACTTGTGGTAAACGCAGTCGAAAAACGGTCAGATTTAATTTAAAACACTATAAGGTTTTCGATCCAGGAGGGGAGTGATGTAGTGACTCAAATTTTTCTTTTACTTCGTGATACTCCTCGTACCAAAATTATTAAACGCTTAGTTACGAGGCATAGCTTGTTTTGCTGAATAGAGACATTTCACCACCTATTCAAATTAGGAAGCTGATGTGAGTCAGATAGATCTTGTTGATGCAATTGTAAAGCAAAATAGACTAGGTAAGGCGAAGAGCGTATTTTGCTTAAGAATAGTAAAGGTCGTATCGGACGTATACTGCAAGTGGAACTGTGCCAAGGTAAAGAACTATGTGTTTGTGAGCGGGAGAAAAAGGGTTTTCAAGATTTCATCGCAATGACCCTCCAACTAGAAACGCCTCTTACCGAACCCGAAGTAATAAAAATCCTTCGTCAAAATATGCGTCCGGGTTACAAGATAAATTGAGAAATATAGCGGTTGACAGCGTAGACGGTTTTTTTAGGAAATATCTCACACCCCCAGACGAACAATTATGTAGAAGCAGCTTCGAATACGGACCCCGAATTACTCAGACAAACTACCGTAGATAAAACGTATATTGGACGGCGGTGCCAAGTTCTGAAAAGTTTCATTTATTTCCTATTCCAATTGACACCGCTGGAATGAATCACAGGAATTGTACTTAGGGATTGATTTTTTTCCACTCATTTAACATTTCAATTACATTTCCTTCTGTCTCAAATGTAACCGCGCTTCAAATCCTCGTAAGGCAAATGGCCAAAGTACGGTCGTGTCTTGATGCACGTAAACTTAACCAGCTTACTGTGTAGGACGCTTATCCCTTACCTCTCAACGATGGGTTGCTGGGACGCATTAATAATACCAAATTTATATCGAGTTTGGACATCAAAGACGTCTTTTGGCAAATTCCATTCGATGAGAGGTCACGGGATAAGACGGCATTCACAGTGTATAGTCAACCACTGTACCAATTCAGAGCTATGCCAATTGGCTTGTGCAACTCACCTCAGATCAGGTGCCGATTAATGCGTCGGGTTATATCCCACGAGCTGCAGCACCGAATATTCGTTTACTTAGACGATTTGCTGGTCTTAAGTGAGACGTTCGACGAACATATCGATTTGTTGAATGTGGTTGCGAGTTTACTAAAAGATGCGAATTTGACCATCAACATTTGGCCAATCCACAAGTCCACAAAACAAGTATGTCAATTCCTTGGTGAAACTGGTTGGTATCGAAGATTCGTAGCTCAATACGCCGAATTAGCGGGCCCCTTACTCTTTTGGTCAAGAAGAATTAAAAGTTTAATTAAAATCAGCCTTGTTTACGTCTCCGGTACTGTGCAACCCTGATTTTAGTAAACATTTTTATATCGAATGTGATGCCTCGAAAATTGGAGTAGGGAGCGTTCTCTATCAGAAATCCGATAAAAGTGATCAATGCCCCATTGCATTTTAGTCTAAGAAACTCAATGGAGGTCAACAAAATTATAGGGCTACAGAGCTAGAATGCCTTGACGCAGTACTGAGCGTGATGAAGTTTCGGCAGTACGTGGAGGGGTTGCCTTTGATTGATGGAACAGAGGAACCTCTCCGAAAGTTAAAAGGGGATTTCCTAAAGATTCGGTTTTTTTTATACAAAACCAGGATTTTGAACACCTGTATTTTGAAAACTAGGATTTCGTTACATAACCACAATGGATTGGATGAGATTGTAGAGGCTGTGAGAAATTTTAAAACCCATGTTGTAACATATGATGGAGATAGTATTTTGCGAACTGAAGAGGTTTATAGATGTGACTCTAGCTCCAGGCACACAGGTGGAGTTCTAGTGTATGTAACTAAGAAACTATAGAGAGTAGGCTAATAGGTCAAGTTAGTAAGCCGCAATGATTTCAATCTAGGCTGTATGAGACCGGATGAATATTATGTTAAGTATCTTAAGGAAATTACGGAATCTTTTGGGACGCATCAAGAACGACAATTGATTTAGTATTTTCAAATAAGGAAGTGAATTGTATTGTTGTGGATACCCCAAAAGTTACAGACCATGGGACTATAATGATCAAGGGAGAGGAAGATGTTGTGGAAGAGGAACTTAGAAGAACAGTGATGGATGGTGTACGAGAAATCACTGAGGGCTTTGAGGAGGGGGATAGGGGAGAAGAAACAGATTTTTTGGTGTGATTAGGAGTCAGAGGAGATTTTATTATTAGAGAAACATTGACCAGTGCAAAGATGACCTGGGAAGGATGTGGAAAACATTAAAAAGGATAATTGCATGTAAGGGACAGAGTGATATAAATAAACGGCTTTTTAATATTCTTTGCATTCATAAAGCTTTATTTCTCCATACTGAAGTACGATGGTTGTCACGAGGGAAAGTTCTTGTTCTAATGTGGTTGTTCCGACTTGGATACCTCGCCGATATTTTCTGAAAGCTAAACAAAGTAAATTTGTCACTTTGCCACGGAAAACAAGTGACAGTGTTCACAGCCAGTGAAAAGATTCAAGCTTTTAACAAAAAATTGGAGTTTTGGATCATTTGCCTTCGCACTCGTAAGAGCTTCCCAGAAATTAAATTAATAGGGACATTGAAGAATGTGACTATTTTATGTCGTGTGATAAAATTTGTCAACATTTGGAAAATATTCGGAACTCAGAACAGTATTTTCCAGATGAACAGAATGAAAACCTTAAAAATTACACATGGATTCGAAAGCCATTTATAGTTCAGAAAAGACCAGAAGAAATCACATAGGGAGTACGAAGTCTTCATTGACATGATTTCAGATTTCTCACATTACTGAACCATTGGAGTTCCGTGTAAATTATTATGCCTTTGGAAGGCTCCGCAGCTCAAAAAGTTTGAGAACCGCTGGTGTAGAGGATATTATAAGGGAGATACCGGAGGAACAAGACAATGTGGATATAGCATATGATGGAGAAGTAATTGAGCATGTTGGCATGGCGCAAGAGGGCTACCTAGATATTATAGTTAAAAAAATTTAATTTCCCGGATGTGAGGATGTAAATTATTTATGGTTTTAAGAGGATATGAGTTCCATAATTTGTCTTTGGAATCAGCAGTAGTTCCTACAAATATCATGTGTAGTTCCTGTGCCTAAAGTTATGAGTAGTTGTCGGATGTCTGCCTATAAATATTTTGCTAATCTTGGACAAGGTATTGGAGTCAATATCGCTGAGAATAATATGCCAACTGGATAAAACAATTCTTTAATAGGATACTTGCTAATTCATAAATATTTGCTCAAGTTAGAGAGGGCCACGATTAAACTTAGTAATATGTGTACATAACTAATAGACCTTTTCAAATCAACTGGGATTCAAGGAGCGCCAAATTTTAAACTAAACATTCAAACACTTTAAATTTAAATCCAATTAATTGTAGTTCTGTATATTTTTTACTCTAAAATGTATTATTCGTATAGATTTCACTTGCGGTGCTAATTAAACACTCAACGGACACATTTTCTAATTAATATTAAAGAGCCCACAAATTTCCATGAAATCCGTGCTCCAACAAGGGTTTGGTGCGAAGATGTTTATATTATGGCAAAATGTTTGTTTATTTTAATGCTCATTACATTAGATTGATCTGCCATGCCGCGATTTTAATCTAAACAAAATTAATTTAATTTACAATTTAATTCCCCGTAGAAATTTTGCAATTGTCCGAAAATTTTAATGTAAACACTTTTAAGGTGTGGCCTATGTTCGTCGTTTATATTCTAAAGCCACAATGAAATCATAACCGCAAATAACATTATAACGTTTAATTTAAATTATAATTTAATTGAAACACATTATTTTATATTATAATTATAAGGTATCATTAATAAATAAAATCAGAAAAAACATGTTCACTCACCGTCATTTTTGTACTTTTGTTAATTTTATTGGTGTTGACTAGTAACATTATTGTTTTACATATTTAACACAAAATAACACAACAAAATATCTAATTTACACAAAACAGAACTATATACTTTTTACAAAACACAAAATAAGGCAAAAATTAAAATAAAAACAAAATAAAAGATATTGTTTGGCTGATTTCTGTTTTTAAACTAACAATGGCAGGTGGTTGTTTATTGTTGCTACGAGTATGAAGTAAGCGTATGAAACACACCTACAATATTGACTATGTTCATGTCGTCACCAATTCAACTGAGTTGGACGCGATTAATTAGGTCGTATGTAGAGTTGATCAGATTTATACCAGAGGCGCTGTTAATGGTTTAGTGGATTTTTTTTACCAAATGAGCTATACTTTTGATGTTTGTTTGTGAGTAAATAATCTTTCAATTGGAATTAAAAGTATAAAATTGGTGATATTTTTATAAACAAAAGTTCGTATCCAGTGTTTGATTTCTTTTGTTTTCATAACAAATAAACGTCAAGGCATAGCTCATTTAGTAACATTTTTTTCCGCTAGATCAGCGCTTTTCTTACTTTTACAATCATCAACGTTTACTTGGCAAATATTTTCTTTGGATCAACTGTAGAGCAATTTATTGTTAATTATGTTGTAAATTTACATATTTTCAACTAATAATTTTGTAAATCTCCAAATACAACACCATCTCCCCAATAGAAAAACATACTTTTTTCATACTTTTCTGTAAGGAGAAGTCATAAGTTTTTCTATTAGGAATGCGCGTTTAAAAAGTAAACCAAATTTTTCTGATGAAATTAATTTATTATTAATGATTTTTCTCGGACTTGAAAGAAAGCGTATATTTTTATAATAAAAAGAAGCAGCGTGCTTTTTTCATCGTTGGGATTTCTATGAATAATATTACCGTTAAAAATTGCTTTAATGTAAAAGCCATACCTTACGCCGAAGCAAAATCGATCAATTTTCTAATGATGAAAAAGGTTGTTTATCATTAAATATGATAGAATATTAAAAGCGCCTTGATTGTTGGCGCGTACGTTCGTTCGTCCATTCAAACAATTTTCTTTCGACCAATCATACTGCTCCAAAATGATGAATTTTCTTCTTCTGCATTTGATTACAAGCGATGATTGGTCGTAAACAAATGTTTGAATGAACAAACGAACGCAACTATAAAGGCACCTTTAGTCTTGCTTCTAAAACTTGTCTATTCAAGCTTTTTGGAACACAATTCAATGAAGAAGTTTACATCGTCATATTTAGTCCACGGACTATACACTATGTGTGTTTTTTTTTATTCATTCCAAAGAAGGAATAGAAAGAATCGAATGCTGATCACGTGATTTTAAAATATTCCAAACAGAATGTAATAAAAGAACGATTTGAAAGGAATGGAATACATTTTTGATAGTCATTTTTTTAGTTGTTTAATATTTTTATATATCTATTTTCATAAGTTTTATATATTTTCATTGCTATAGTTATTATTCTCCATGTTTAATTTATTTTATTTTATTTTTTACCACAACTATTTTTTTATGTTCATGTACATTCAACAAAACAAATAATACGGCGACTAATATTAAAAATATTCTAGTACATCTAGTACGAAAAGAATACGTTCAGAATGTCTAGAATAAATAAAACAAAATGTCTCCGGAATATTTAGAATGAATGAAAAAAACACTCTTCATGTGTCACAAGTCAGAGCAGGATGGTTATATAAAAAGTGCATATGGCGGCCTCACATCGCAAAGAAAAAACCGACCAAACTATTTTTTATTGTTGTTATTCAAATTGACAGCAAGATTTGCGCTTTTAAAATATATTGAAATTATTAATTAAAATAATAAAAATATTATAAAATAGTTAGTGAATTATGTAGTAGTGCATCATCAAAATTAGAAACTTTTAGTTAAAATTAAGTGTCTTGTGAAAAGCTTCCAAAATAATCCTAAAAAACTACAGAAAGGAATATCTTAGCATCGGTAAGTTATCAAGTGTTTATATAAAATAAGATGTACCATTATGTTAAGAAGAAAGTGTTTTATGGTTTAGTTATCTTTATTTTAAGTTATAAATCAAAAGTTAGTTTTTGTCGTGGGGCTATTACTTTTGTTGAAGTTTTATTACCAGGGACTTATTTTTTATTTTAGTTTAATAAAACGGCGTTTATTTCATGTGCTACGTGCTTTTCATAATTTATTTTTATTTTAAATACTACTATAAATACAAAATCGGTCATTTCCACCGCGTTCATTGCAAATCAACGTGTGCATTTGACGTTTGTTGAAAATAATCTTGAAAATAGACTGAAGAAAATATGGTTGGTTGCTCCGCTCACTCTTATTCTAAATTTGTTTCCCAAGACGTTTGTCCAACTTCTATAAATGATTCTGACGATATTATTGGGGCTAATTTTGAAGTTTCTTCTCATGTTGAAGAAGATCCAATCTATGCGTTGAATTTATTAAGTGATGTGCGGCAATCAAGTCGTTGGAAAAGTAATGTGAAATAAATAAGCGTACTTAATAAACACATTTTTATTAATCACTTGTTTTTTGTTTCGCAGAATATTTGAATATTTTTCAAAAAGTTTAAAAAATCACTCGATCGATTTCGACTTGTTAGGTCATCATCAGGAGTATCTACTGTAGATACTCCTGGGGTGGGATGTTGTAACATCATTTTTTTCGATACTATCGAAATTTACATCTCTTTCATCACAAATTAAATTTATCATTTTTCCATTTTTCAATTACATTGCTTCTATCGCGATCTCTACCTATTCGAATAAAACATTATGTCGTTCTACTCTTATTGTATCACCTACTTATTTTACGAGTGATACTTTATCGAAAAACAAAAAAGAGATAAACAAACAATTTATTCTAGTAGTGTGCGATCGCAATAAAGAAAGCAAAATTGAAAAGTGAAACGACGAGCAATTTTGTTTTAGGAAAATGAGAAATATTATTCGATAAATATCGAAAAAAGTGATGTTACAACATCTCACCCCTGATGATGACCTAACAAGTCGAAATCGATCGAATGATTTTTTAAACTTTTTGAAAAATATTCAAAATATTCTGCGAAACAAAAAACAAGTGATTAATAAAAATGTGTTTATTAAGTATAAGTGTGTTTCGCCAAGTGCATACGGCAAATAGCGTAAAAAGTAAATAAGCGTAGTTGTTTTATAATTACTATTTATTATCTATATAATATTATAATTAAATCAAAACAATTAATGTACTTATATTAAATTAATAAAAATGTAATTCAATTTAAATAATTTTATAATTTTAACTTCCTAACTTCATCGCATTCGGTCGTAAAAAATACTAAAGATGACTCTGTTGATTTATATGTTTTCTCTTTTACCCTCCGAATTTGTGACACTTGACAGTTGCTTACATTCATTCTATTTATACCCCGATTCTGAAGAACAGTCAAGCTTTGTTCACACGACGGATAAAAATCTCGGATTTTTCTATCCCATCGTCTTAACCAATTACATCACGTAAATTATACAAAAGACACGCCTCTTCATAGAAAATAGTTGAAACATATTGAAAAAAAATCTTGGATGGAAAAATCCAAGATTTTTATCCGTCTAGTAAACACAGCTTCACTGGCTGAAAAATGGTCTTAGGTACGTCTTTTTGTCTTTGTTTTGTGTTTATTCTTAATTATAAGTCTTTTCGTATTCTGCGCGTAGTGTGTGACCAATAAGACCACCTAAATTGTATGTCTTACGTAAGACTTTTGACTTTGTTTTGAGTTTTGTCTAAATGAGCCTCGCCACACTTTAATTCTTTCGTCGTGATTCAATTACTACGTATATATTAAGAATTCAATCCGGATTGAACCCGGATCGAAATTTCAATATATACGGGATCGAGTCATCTTCGCGTTAACTCGATTCGATCCACCAAATTTGTAGAATCGAGTTAACTCAATCCTTATAAACGCCAATATATACGGAATCGAGTCGAAAAACAACAACAACAAATTATTATAAAAATATTAATAATAAAACAACGCCATTTTTATTTCGTTTACGATTATTTGCGTATATATATATATATATATATATATATATATATATATATTTTTTTAATATTTTTATTTTTGTTTTAATTTAAATAAATATAGAAATATGTATTTAGAATTTTTTTTTTGACGTTTATCTCAACTCGGATTCGATTCGATCCCAACATAATCCGCCAATATATACTACGTATATATTAGGGATTCAATCCGGATCGAATCAACTTAGAGTTAACTTTGGATTGAAACTGAATTATCTTTTCTAGCGTATATATTGGCGGATTATGTTGGGATCGAATCGAAACCGAATTGAGATAAACGTCAAAAAAAATTTTCTAAATACATATTTCTATATTTATTTAAATTAAAACAAAAATAAAAATATTAAAAAAATATATATATATATATATATATATATATATATATACGCAAATAATCGTAAACGAAATAAAAATGGCGTTGTTTTATTATTAATATTTTTATAATAATTTGTTGTTGTTGTTTTTCGACTCGATTCCGTATATATTGGCGTTTATAAGGATTGAGTTAACTCGATTCTACAAATTTGGTGGATCGAATCGAGTTAACGCGAAGATGACTCGATCCCGTATATATTGAAATTTCGATCCGGGTTCAATCCGGATTGAATTCTTAATATATACGTAGTAATATACGCTAGAAAAAATAATTCAGTTTCAATCCAAAGTTAACTCTAAGTTGATTCGATCCGGATTGAATCCCTAATATATACGTAGTAAATGATTTCAAAAATCAATCGCCGTTTACATTTGATTTCTTTGCGCGTTTCTTTTTTTATGTATCTGCGCAAAATTATGTTTTTTTGATTTATTCGTATTGTAAAAAATGTTTATTATTTGCTGCGAAAACTGCTTCTTTGGTTGAAAAAATATATTTTTTGCACTCGAGCAAATTAAACTAAAATTAACCCAAAAACGAAAAATAAACCAGGTGTCCTTGAAAAATTTATTTTTGTTGTTGTGCGAGAATCAGTTGAATCAAAAAATATGTTTGCTGAAAAAAGAATCAAGAATTTCCCCGCCAAAAAATTAGTTTGTGGGTGAAGGGGAAGGGAACTAGAAAAGAATCACGACCAAAGAATCAAAGTGTGGGTCCACGGAATTATGACACTTTTCGTATTCTGCGTATAGTCTTAGTTGACATTGGGCTTAACAAGTAAAGTCTTGCGTAAGACATACAAATTTGGTGGTCTAATAATCTAATTCTATGTGAAAAATGTGATGTAAACGACACCGACCTAAAGGTTATTCGCATCATGAAATAGATGTGTTATACGCGAATGGTTTTTCATATCATTAATTTGGTTGAGTAAATGATTTCGATTATTCCGTTCCAATTCATTTGTCGACTAATTTTTTCAATTTCGTCAAACAAATCATTCGAATTCGATGCCTCCGATTCTTATGAATTATTTTTATTTAAGGTGGGTTCAATGTTGCGTTCGTTCGTTCCTTCCTTCCTTTTGATTTTTTTTTTTAATCAATCCAAGTTGCTGAAAAAAATTCACAAGTAAACGTCATTTTTAACCAATGAAATTGGTTTAAGAAAAAATCAGAAGGAATGAAGAAGCGAAAGCACACAACACTGAATCCGCCTTTAATTCCCATAGTAGAATCGTTATCTGATCATCATATTTCATTTCAGTGGTCTCATTTGCGGATTCTATATATTGCATATGGCCTTTTATTATTTTCTCGCCTCTTGCCACGTCCTCATATCGTATAACATATGTGGATAATTTCTTCTTTTGCTTTATATATACTGTTTATATTGGAGGTTGAACCCAGGTTCAACCTGGGTTCAACCTCCAATATAAACACCAAAAGTTAACTTGGAGTTAACTCGACTCAATCCAAAAAATTTCTTAGGTCGAGTTAACTCTGGTTAATATAAACGCCCAGAGTCGAGTCGAAAAACAACAACAAAAAATAATCAATAAATTTAAAAATAAAAATGGCGATTTTTCATATTTTTCTTGTACGAGCGCGTCTGTGTTTAAATTCAGCAGCATATTTTTGTGTTTTTTTCAATTTTTTTTTAATTTTTTTTAAATATTTTTCTATGTAACTAGTTCGAAAGAAAAAGTTAGAATGATTTTTTGAAGGAAAAAATTAGAATGATTTTGACATTTATAACCTGGTTTCGACTCAACCTTAAGATAACTCTCCAATATAAACACTAGAAGTTAACTTCAAGGTTAACCTGAAGATAACTACAAGTTGACTCGACCTAGGTTCAACCTCCAATATAAACAGCCAAGTCGAGACAATACTTCATAACGACTTTTTCAACGGCCATCGTTTGTATGCGATCACAAATTTTGACACGTTGCTCGTCGACATTCGATGACAGGATTTTTTTTCGTAAATCATCGATTTTAGCGCTGCGCAATTCTAAATCTTCTTCGAAATTTGCGATCTCACGTTTAATGGGGCATTTACATGTAGAAAATTGTTTTTCCTGCAAATTTTTGCAGGTAAATAAGAAGCATCCGCTATATACAAATATTCAATGTGAGAGAAAAAAATAAACTTTTTATTTATTTTTATTTTTTATTTTTTTTTGTTATCAATGTCAATAAAATAATAGTACAGCATAAAAAAATAAAACTAAATAGTGAGCTCCTGATTTTACAATGTCACGGAGTCACGATTCATATGTAAAAATAATATAATACAAATTAGAAAAAAAGTAAAATAAAAATTAAAAATAAATTAAAATTAAAAGTAAATAAATACAATTGAACAAGTTTAAATAATAAATAAAGGAAAAAACAAAATGTTAAGCAATATTTGCGCCTGGTTTGAATGTTCTATACAAATTAATCAACTTACTTTCAATACATAAAATAAAAGTAGCATATGTTAACAAAATTTAAGATAATGTTCTTATAGAGTAATGCGAAATTTACATTTTTATCTATGGCGTCTGTTTTTATTATGAATCCTTAACATTCATCAAAATAAAAGATTTTTTTCTTGTTAATTTAAAAATTGTTGCCAAAAAATACTCGGATCGAATATATTTTATGGCAAAATTTTCATTTTTGTAGTGATTTTGGCGGTGTAGTGACTCAAAAAGTCTTCTGCAAAATTTTGTTTTGATATATTTCTTTTCTTGTCTCTCATGTGCAAAACGTTAATGGTATATCTCTTTAATTTTGCAGAAGCAGAATGTTGCTCGCATGTAAATGGGGCATTATTATTAAACCATTTCAACGATCGTATTAAAGGTCATGTTGTTTAGAGCCGATTGACTGCTCTGACTGTCGTTAGTCGACGACTCGTTACTAGCCGCGGTCATTGCCAAAATCTCTTGTTCAATGATTGTTTTAACTAGTTGACACTTTAGTTCAATGATTGTATTAATTTCGTATAAAAATATTCAACTCGAGTGTAGAGCATAGATATAAATACCATGTTATTTTCCCCCTATGTTATGTATGCAGCATCAAAGAAGCGGATTAACCATAATTTCTTTCTCCCTTTAAGCCTAGTACTCAGTTCGATTTCACGTGAAATTTCCATACGATTTTACGAAAGTGAAATTAGAAATGAAAAATTTCATTTCTGTTTTCGTTTTGTAGTACTCAGTTCTCCAACGAAAAAACCAAGTGTGTTCAATACATCAAAGATGGCACGCATAAACTCTCCAAATTATTTTCATGTGAAAATAATGTGCCGAGACATTATTTTCACGCGAAATTTTGACATTTGTTTGTTTTTCGCAAAAAACAAATTTGTTAATACCACAAATTCATAAATTTTAATTAAAGTCAATTTAATTTAAATTATTTACGCAAAATAAAGAAAATAATTTATGCATGTCTACAAATTTATACGTTAAAATCAAAAATTCTCCAAATAAAATTTCATTTCTATTTCACGCGAAAATAAATAGATTTTTGGAGACCGTGTTAAAATTTCATTTCACTTTGAACTGAGTACTAAGCTTTACCTATTAAAACCAGTCTTTATTGCGACTCATTTTTCACCAAAAATTTTCAAACACAAACAAAAACGAAATAAAAAAACTTCAAGGCCACTTTTGACATGTAAATTTTAGTTTAAATTTGATTTTCGAGAGTGAACTTTACATGGTTTTCCAATTAAAACTATTGCTGAGTTAAGCGAGTTTGAGTTCCGTTTGGAAAACACAGATTTTGTGTCAAACCTAAATCGTATGAACTTTACAAAAATGAATTCAACTAAATCTCGTTTATCTGAATTGCTCGGGACTTAAACAATTCCAGATAAACGATTTTCCGGATAATAGATTTTTTATTAATACTATCGAACAATACACAAGTTTATTTCATATACAAAAGGATGTACGTATGTCTTCAAATAAAATCATATTTATTTATAAATAATTCATTTTAAATACATATGTGTGTATGTACATATCAATAAAATTAAAGTACTTCAGTCAAATTAATAAATTAAATAGTTAGGCCTTTTTGAAATAATTTTGTAACACAGTTTGAGTTAGTTCTGGCTTTTTTGCATTTAGTTTGGCTTGTATTGCACAAATTTGCATTATTTCCCGCTTTGATATGTAAGGTTGATTTTCCAGAAAATGTATAAGATCACTGCAAGTACGTATTGCTTCATTCGTTGACATGTTTACTTAGTGACACACATTCTCTCTAACCATCTTCGGTTTCATTGCCATCTTCTAAATTTTCCTCTGACGTATTAGAAGTTAAAACTTCTGATATTATTTCAGCATCCGTCAACATACCAAATACTGGAGCTTCGTTATCACATTCGATCCATTCAGATAAGTTTGTCATGTTGAGAAGCAAATTTAGTTCAGCGGCGAATTGACTATTTCGTTTGTAATTGCGTCCTGATGATTTTGGTTTGGTTCATTTGTATCAGTTTCATTAGCTGGAGGCCAAATATTATGCCAGGTATTTTTTAGAACGTCAGGTGGAACAGATTGCCAAGCTCGATAAATACACCACATGAAGTCCTTTATGGTGAATCTTTCAGAAAAAAGTTCAATTTGGTCTTCCAAATTTAATTGTGTTTTCATTATCTCCTTTCTATAATGACACTTCAAGCTACGGATTACCCCTTGGTGTATCGGTTGAATTGGAGATGTGCAATTCGGTGGTAAATACAATACGGAAACGTTATTATAAATCAGTAAATTTGCGTCTGGATGTGCTGGACAGTTGTCCAAAACCAAAAATATTTCACAGTCGAGAGGAAGGCCTACTTTATTACAATAAAGGCGTGCTTCCTTAACGATATTATTTTTTGAACCAGTCAATAAGTAAAAATTGGGTAATCCAGCACGTTTGTTTGATTTATAAATTACTGATGGATATTCATTCATTTCTTTGAGTGCCCGTGGTTTTTGGCTTTTTCCGATCACTAATAATTGACATTTATGAGTACCAGCTGCATTTGAACAAACTGTAAGTCTCTCTTTGCTTTCTTTCACTGACTACTGATTCATCAGAGCCGGACAAAGCTGTACAGGGTAAACATTTCCAAAATATTACGGTCTCGTCTGTGTTATACACTTGTTGGTGTGTTAAGTTTTTTTCGGCAATGAGAGAAGACAGCTCATCGACAAACAAAACGGCACTTACGTCATCTGCAGACAGTTTTTCATCAGACACTTTTAGTTGTCAAATCCCATATCGACTTTTAAATTTTTGGAACCATCCATTGGAATAATAACAATTCTTTTTTTTTTATTTGCATTTCCGTATGAAATTGTTTTGCTTTTCTATCAATATTATAAGGGAAATTGGTAGACCCCGGCTTCTCTGCTGTTTGAATCACATATATAGGGCTTTATCTACCTCAGGATTATATGCCGTTCGTAGAGTTTTTCTTTGTGCCATACCAGTTCTCGAATCACTTTCATTAAAACGAGTCAAAATGGCATTTTTATTTTTCACTAGATCATAAATTGTTGATCTTCCTATTTTGTATTTTTCTTGGATCAAGCGCACGCTTTTACCTTTCTCCACAACTAATATAATGCTACTTTATCTGTAATCGAATGTACAATCCGCTGTCTTTTGTTCGAATCCTTATTGAATCGCTCATGTTTAATTTTTTATTATAGGTAAAATAAAACGTCACAAACTAATCAGAACCGCTCCAAATATAAAATTAAGTGCAATACATACATATTTTTTATTTAAATTCCGTTATATGATTGTTTTTTTAATTCAATTTGGTACATTTTCTGCATAACAAGTCAACAAAATTTAGAATATGAAATGAAATTATTACGGATAACTGGAAATTTCTGGTTAATAGATAACGAAAAATTTATGAATAATTTGTCCGGATATTTAGATGTCCCGAATAATCGACCTCCGAATAAAAGAAGAAATAATACTTAGTAATTTATAACTATGCACATACGTATGTTAGGGTATGGTAGTAGATGTTTATTTGATTGTCGAACGCATATCCTATTTTAATAATATACTTATTGTTAATCAGCTTTATTTATTATTTAATAATAGTTACTACTAATTCAAAATAATAATGATTTGTTGGATTTTAGTCAAAATCTATTTAACTTTTTGAATTTAATTAAAATACTAAATGAATAAATTAAATTAAATTGAATTAAATAATACTACTACTTAAATACTAATTAAAACGTATTTTTTATTTCACAAAATCATGAGGAAATGAAATTCCAGAACTACTACATAAGTACTGATATAAAAGTACTATGAAATTACTTTCAAAAACTACTTTAAAAGTACTTCCGAAGAAGTACTTTTAAAGTGCTTTTAATAAATGGAATAACAATGAAGTTATGAAGTTAGAAAGAACAATAACAAATTTTGCATAATAGGAGTTAAAGAGAAAGATCTATTTTTTTTAAACTAGTGAATTTTTTCCATCGTCCTGAAAGAAGTACTTTTCTTCACCAGTTCTGGATACACTTCTGCGTTTCCTGGTTAATTTCATATGACTTTCTCATTCCCAGACAAGCTAAAGACTTGTTACTAAAAAGTTTGTGCCTGTGCAGGCGGCCGTACGAAATTTGTCTCGAGCTCTACAAAGTTGAAAATGTGTTATATATAATGCAAATTGTTGTTGTAAACTTTTGTTGTAATGCGTTGTACCGCCGTTTTGAGATCACACATTTTCAACTTTGTCGAGCTCGAGACAAATTTCGTGCGGCCGCCTTGCGACTTTTGTGTTGTATTTTTTACTTTGTGGCTTAAAGGGCGTTTTGTATTTGAGAATGATAAATTTTGGTCTGTCGGGCTATAATTTTTGCGTTAAATCAATTATAACAGTTTTCCCCTATGCCCCTTTCGCCGAAATGAGCTTTGCCACACTTTAATTCTTTCGTCGTGATTCAATGATTTCAAAAAATCAATCGCCGTTCACATTTGATTTCTTTGCGCGTTTATTTTTTGATGTGCTGCTTAAAATTATGTTTTTTGATTTATTCCGCTATGCTACACACAATTTTGGTTTCTGGACTCAAACTAATGCGCAATAGATTTTAATTTTTAATTTAAACCCTTATTTTAAATTAAATCATTAAATTTTTTTGTCTTGTTTTATTTTGTTCTCTCGAAAATAAAATTTAAACAAAAATCTACATCTCAAAAATGTCCTTAAATTTTTTTATTTTCATTTCAATTTTTTCATATTGTCGCAGCTGCGATATAAAATTTTTGTTCGTGAATACGAAATGAAAAAATTGAAATGAAAATAAAAAAATTTAAGGACATTTTTAAGATGTAGATTTTTTTTTAATTTTATTTTGGAGAGAACAGAATAAAACAAGACAAAAAAATTTAATGATTTAATTTAAAATAAGGGTTTGAATTAAAAATAAAAATCTATTGCGCAGTAGTTTGAATTCAGAAACCAAAATTGTGTTATGCTACACACCATACATCAAAGTGTGGAACCACGGTTTTTCAGCAAAAATTTTTTTTTGATTCAACACTGATTCTCGCACAACAACAAAAATAAATTTTTCAAGGACACCTTGTTTATTTGTCGTTTTTGGGTTAATTTTAGTTTAATTTGCACTTCGAGTGCAAAAAATATATTTTTTCAACCAAAGAAGCAGTTTTCGCAGCAAATAAACATTTTTTACAATACAAATAAATCAAAAAACATAATTTTACGCAGATACATAAAAAAGAAACCAAATGTGAACGGCGATTGATTTTTGAAATCATTGAATCACGACGAAAGAGTTAAAGTGTGGCAAGGCTCAAAAGAGTCAAGAGCTGCGTTGCTTTCAAAATTTTACAACAACAATTGCATTGTATTAAGCCGATTGTTTTAGAATGTTAAGAAAAAAATTTTTAGGATTAGGGGAAATAAATCTTTTTATGGTTATGGTGTTTACCGCAAGGCGTTATTTTTTCTATTTTTTTCGAAAAATTAACTTGTAATAAAATTTGGTATTTCTTATTTGATAGCAAAATACCGAATTTAGTTTGTTCTATTTGATAAAATAAAAAAAACTAAAATAAATATTAATAAAATGAACCAACACAGAAAAATTAAAACGCATTAAAAATTAAAGCCAAAAGTTGTTGCTTTCACATTTCTTAGCTAAGCTAATCGGATTAGTGAAAGCAACACTACTAAGAATTTAGTTTGTTGGTGAAGGGGAAGGGAACGAGGAAAGAATCCCGCCAAAAAATTAGTTTGTCGGTGAAGAGGAAAGGAATGAGGAAAGAATCACGATCAAAGAATCAAAGTGTGGCACAACGAAATGTTCGCATACTGTTCTAATTAGTTGTTAAGCTAGGTATCCAGCTCGCGCTAAGATAAATTTTAACGCGGTCTCCACTAGTCTCCACTAAATTGCAGATAAATTGTAAGCTAAAAAGTTTGTGTAGAGATAAATTTTGATGTTTATTTTATTTCTCCTACAACAAACAAAAATATAGTTCAATCGACTATTTAATAAGTATTTTTATAAACATTTAAAATTGAAAGTTAAAATTTTAGTTTTGGCTTCCTTTTTACACTTTCTAAATTTTCTGTATCCACTTTTTCGTAGTCAATCAAGTATTCTTCTTGATATTCGAAACATTCGTAATCTATAGAAAACCTTCATAATCTATAGAAAACTTTCATAATCTATAGAATTATTTAGTTCATCCAATAAAAAAATAGTTTTCACGTTGTGCTGTCAAAATTTATCTCAATTTTATCGTTCCAGGCAGATAAATTGCTGCGAAAACGTTTGTAGAGTTTTCACTAGCGCAGTCTATATGTGAGTGAGATAACTACAAACTTTTAGCGTGAGCTGCGTACCGCATCTGCGAAATCGCGAGCTAAATATTTTTTTGTTATTTCGCTAGCTAAATTTTACGTCAAATTTGTATGTAAAATTTATCTTAGCGCGAGCTGGATACCGACCTTTATTTGCGAATTTTCGGAATGAAGTATTTAGTACATATTAAGCAAGCAATAAGTTGACAGAATAGCGTGACAATATGGCGACGTTTGTATAAAATAAATTATTTGTCGTCAAATGGAAAATTAACAAAACACAATTAAATTTACTTCTCGTCACAATAAATTAAGTACGCTGTGTCTAAACAAAATCGTAATAATTAATTTATCGTTGCGGATTTTGTTTACAATAAAATATGAATTTTGTTTTGATAGTTTTGTATGTGCTGTTCTCTGAACGTCTACCATCACAATAATGTCGCAAAAATTTAAAGCAAAGTTTAAAAGATAAAACCGGACCTTAATACGTTTTTAAATACTGTGGTAATATTCTATTATATAATTTAATTTGTATATAAATTATTGTATATATAATTTTATTTGTATATATGTAAATTATGTGCGTAAATTTAGATAAAATTGTGTGAAATGGGGCGACGTTTATCTGATTGGGGCACGGTTTTTTTTAATGCTTATAAATCTAACCAGTATGATTAGGTTCTGTAATCGCGAAGTATCGGGTCGGCGCAGTGCTCGTGTCATAGGTCCAACTTAGGACGTGTTTATATAGTACAACGGTACGATATCTCAAGTGCGGGTAAACCATACCTAGATTTTCCGTTTACTTTTAAGAAATTGGAGATTTTTTGATTTTAGCGATATGAATGTACCAGTTCGAAAAGCGTTGACTACCAAAGAAATTCCATTCTATTTTCCTGGGAGTTTGAAAATTATCAAAAATAATTATCCTGATTTTTCTAGTCCAAAGTAAAGTAAATTGAAAAGACCACGATGTTCAAAAACGATGTAATAGAATACAAATTCCAGAAATCATTCCAGTAACCTAATAATTCCTAACCCTACTTTCTTTTCTATGCATATTCAGTACATTCTCATAGAACATGGAAAAGTTTCATTTCTCTCTTGTTTGTAAGGTAATAGTAGGTACTATTGAAAAACATGTATCTGAATTTTAAAATAAACATACAAAAATTCAGAATAAATCAGTAATTCGAGGCGAATGAATTTGGCCTAAACTAAAAACTAAACTGTGCCCCCATTTATTTTAAATAGTAGCCCCAATTAATGTATCTCTTAAAACTTATATAATTGTAATTTTTAATTTATTCTATTGCAGGACGTTTTTCAATTCTAAGACAAATCAAAATCTAAGACTACACGGCCAAAAGCAATCTGTTATTTTATTATAACGAAATAAACTAGCATTTTTAATAATGTAAGCATCTGTAATAACATTTTCAAGTAACATTTCCACTAACTCTGAATCGATGATTTTTTTTTATTCTGCAGGTCTATAACCCACCAATAATAATGGATAATTTTTATCACAATGCAAATCAATTAAATCCTTCTTCCTCGTCGGTATACACCATATCATCATCATCGTTTAATCGACAATCTGCATCAGCAATAAAATTAAAAAAACTTTTCGGTTCTTCGAATCATGACGATTTTCTAAAAACAGCAACGATCAACGAACCGTCGGAAAATAATGTAAATTATATTAATGCAATAAAAATTGAGTGGTCCGACTACACGATTCCGATAATCGCAACGACCCTAACGGTTCTACTTGGCATTATTATAATTGGTATTGTAGTGGTGAAATGGCTGAATAAAAATTCATGCACTTCCAACAGAAGCACTAATCATTTTATCGATACGATTCATTGTTTAAACAAGGAAAGTGCAATCGAAGGGAATTATTTAAAAGAAAATTACGAAGAAATAGCGGAGGAAAATTATAAAATAAAGCTAAAGAAAAATATTAAATTCTTGTTAAAAATGTCATCAAACTCGTTGACACAAAACGAAAATGTCAAGTTAAATTTATCTCCTCCCCCACTTCAGCCACAGCCAACTCAAACCGTTTCCGAAAAGATAAATGTACCAGAATCGCCAACAGTATCACTTCCCTCGCAGCCAAGTACCCCATTGCCATCATCACCATCATTGCATATCAAATCAAGTAAATTACCAACCCCACCGAATCAATCGCCAAATAATTCTACAAATACTAGTCCGATAGAGATGCCTTGTTCGATTCAAGTACCTGTTACCATACCATTGAATTATCCGGTTAATTTAAATGACGAATGGATTAAACAGGACATCGGATCACCAGCCGGGACAGCAATATCAACGGTGACTACCACCGTAATGAGCAATAATTTTACATTTTCACCACCAACATCATTTAACATGAATCATCATCATCGTCATACACAAATCGCAACACAATCACCTCAATTAATCAATAGTAATATAAAATTAGGGAATTATTTTCGCTTCCCGGACGTTGATATATTTTCGCCGAAATTTTGTTGTGACGTTCCCACAATGAGTAATAATAATAATAATAATAATAGTAGTATTACGACGCGTCGATCTCGTCTCAAATCAATTTCACTTGATTCCGATAATGCAAAAATAATTGGGGATAGTTTAATTGGCTCTATGTATGGCGGAACTGAAGGTGGCGGAACATTATCGATTGATGATATTGGAAATGTACCACCACCATCCACATCAACATCAATAGCGGATATAACACATATGCATATAATGGAGGAATCGCCACATTATCCATTAGAGCCGATATCATTATCACAACGTAATTTAAATAAAAATAATTTAAAAATTAATTTAATTGATAGTAATTACGATTTGAGTGGGATGCAACAGCAGTCGGCTGGTTGCTACAATAACAATAATATATCAGTGAGTACCACTCCGAAAACACCAATTTTAAAGCAAAAGGCTATTTCACTAGACAACAATGATTGTAAAATACCAATATTGGATATATCGTCGATCAGTGTTCCAACAACGCCGAAAAAGAATGCAAATCAAAATGGCAGCAACGGGAACAATGAGGTGCAAAAGTGCTCCAACTCAAAATCATCATCCTCAATTGGAATTTCGCCTATGAATGTACTGCCGAGTGCATCCGCTGGTATGTAGATTTTTTTTTTCATTCTCGGCCATACAATTTTTTATAAGCTCCTTTACGCCATGTTAGGTTTTAATCCTAAATAGGATATTAACCGTATTTTAATAGTTAAAGATCAAATTATTGCCTGTGTTTTGAATTTTTATTTATTTATTATTTCTTTTAAATATACATCCTATTAATGCAAGTCTAATAATAATAATAATGTTCGTGTTGTGTCGAACATACCACGAAAAAACTAAAAACAAACTATTTTTATGCTGTTTTCTCTGACTTATTATGATTGAATTATTTACAAAGAGTTGGTTTATACTCAACTAACCATTCAGGTCCTAGTCAATTTTAGTTAATTTATCATACAAGATGTGAAAACGCCACCAATACTGATGATACGCAATTAGACTTTTTGATACTCAATCGCTTCCACAGACCATTCTATAAAAGTGTCGGATTAGGACGAATGTTGTTTAGATGCGGCACACTAACATCTCTTCATACACGATCAGGTTCATGAAACTTCTATGCGTCGAAGCGGTGTAATTGAATTTTAAATTCCCAAAATCATTAAATTACATTGAGCGATGAAGTATCAAATAATTTAGTAATTCAATGAGTTTGGGAGCTTAAAATTTAATTGCGCCGCTTGGACGCATTGAAGTTTCATGAAACTAATCGTATATGAAGATGCTAGTGTGCCGCATCTAAAAGACATTCGTCCTAATCCGACACTTTTATAGAAATAGAATAGGCTGTAGAAGCGATAGAGTATCAAAAAATTAAGTTCAATGCTAGTGTGCCGCATCTAAAACTCATTCGTCCTAATCCGACAATTTTATAGAATGGGCTGTGGAAGCGATAGAGAATCAAAAAATTTAGTAATGATTTTCGGAATTTAAAATTCAATTGCGCCGCTTGGACGCATAGAAGTTTCATGAAACTGATCTTGTATGGAGAAGTTAGTGTGCCGCATCTAAAAAAACATTCGTTCTAATCCGAGACTTTTATAGAATGTGCTGTGGAAGCGAGAGTATCAAAAACTGTAGTAATTTAATGATTTTTGGAATTTAAAATTCAATTGCGCCGCTTGGACGCATAGAAATTTCATGAAACTGATCCTGTATGAAGATGCTAGTGTGCCGCATCTAAAAAACATTCGTCCTAATCCGACACTTTTATAGAATGGTCTGTGGATGCGATTGAGTATCAAAAAATTTAGTGATTTAATGATTTTGGGAATTTAAAATTCAATTGCGCCGCTTGGACGCATATACGTTTCATGAAACTGATCCTGTGTGAAGATGCTAGTGTGCCGCATCTAAAAAACATTAGTCTTAATTCGACAATTTTATAGAATGGGCTGTGGAAGCGATAGAGTATCAAAAAATTTAGTAATGTTTTTCGAAATTTAAAATTCAATTACGCCGCTTGGACGCATAGAAGTTCAATGCTAGTGTGCCGCATCTAAAACTCAATCGTCCTAATCCGATAATTTTATAGAATGGGCTCTGGAAGCGATAGAGAATCAAAAAATTTAGTAATTTAATGATTTTCGGTGCGCAATAGAAGTTTCATGAAACTGATCTTGTATGGAGAAGTTAGTGTGCCGCATCTAAAAAAACATTCGTTGTAATTCTACACTTTTATTGAATGTGCTGTGGAAGCAAGAGTACCACAAAATGTAGTAATTTAATGATTTTGGGAATTTAAAATTCAATTGCGCCGCTTGGACGCATAGAAATTTCATGAAACTGATCCTGTATGAAGATGCTAGTGTGCCGCATCTAAAAAACATTCGTCCTAATCCGACACTTTTATAGAATGGACTGTTGAAGCGATTGAGTATCAAAAACTTTAGTGATTTAATGATTTTGGGAATTTAAAATTCAATTGCGTCGCTTGGGCGCATAGAAATTTCATGAAACTGATCTGTAAACCGATCCTGTATGAAAATGCTAGTGTGCCGCATCTAAAAAACATTCGTCTTAATTCGACAGTTTTATAGAATGGGCTGTGGAAGCGATAGAGTATCATAAAAAATTAGTAATTTAATGATTTTTTGAATATAAAATTCAACTGCGCCGCTTGGACGCATAGAAGTTTCATGAAACTGATCCTGTATGGAGATGTTAGTGTGCCACATCTAAAAAACACTCGTCCTAATCCGACACTTTTATAGAATGGTCTTTGGAAACGATAGAGTATCAAAATATTTAGTAATGATTTTGGGAATTTAAAATTCAATTGCGTCGCTTGGTCGCAAGTTTCATGAAACTGATCATGTATGGAGATGTTAGTGTGCCGCAGCTAAAAAAGTTTCGTCCTAATCCGACACTTTTAGAGAAGGGCTGTGGAAGTGGTAGAGTATCAAAAAATTTAGTAATGATTTTCGGAATGTAAAATTCAATTGCGCCGCTTGGGCGCATAAAAGTTTCATGAAACTGATCCTGTGTGAAGACGCTAGTGTGCCGCATCTAAAAAACATTCGTCTTAATTCGACAATTTTATAGAATAGGCTTTGGAAGCGGTAGAGTATTAAAAAATTTAGTTACGATTTTCGGAATTTAAAATTCAATTGCGCCGCTTGGGCGCATAGAAGTTTCATGAAACAGATCTTGTATGGAGATGTTAGTGTGCCACAACTAAGAAACATTCGTCCTAATCCGACACTTTTATAGAATGGATATGTTATTGTGCCGCATCTAAAAAACATTCGTCCTAAGCCGACACTTTTATAGAATGGTCTTTAGAATCGATAGAGTATCAACAAAAAAAATAGTAATTTAATGATTTTGTGAATTATGTATCAGTTTCATGAAACTTCTATGCGACGCATAGATGTTTCATGAAACTGATCCTGTATGGAGATGGTAGTGTGCCACATCTAAAGAAACATTCATCCTAATCTGACAATTGGGAATTTAAAATTCAATTGCGTCGCTTGGTCGCATAGAAGTTTCATGAAACTAATCCTGAATGAAGATGTTAGTGTGCCGCATCTAAAAAACCTACGTCCTAATCCGACACTTTTATAGAATGGGCTATAGAAGCGATAGAGTATCAAAAAATTTAGTTAGAAGTTCAATGCTAGTGTGCCGCATCTAAAATTCATTCGTCCTAATCCGACAATTTTATAGAATGGGCTGTGGAAGCGATAGAGAATCAAAAAATTTAGTAATGATTTTGGGAATTTAAAATTCAATTGCGCCGCTTGGGCGCATAAAAGTTTCATGAAACTGATCCTGTGTGAAGACGCTAGTGTGCCGCATCTAAAAAACATTCATCCTAATCCGACACTTTTATAGAATGGACTGTTGAAGCGATTGAGTATCAAAAACTTTAGTGATTTAATGATTTTGGGAATTTAAAATTCAATTGCGTCGCTTGGGCGCAAAGAAATTTCATGAAACTGATCCTGTATGAAGATGCTAGTGTGCCGCATCTAAAAAACATTCGTCTTAATTCGACAGTTTTATAGGATGGGCTGTGGAAGCGATAGAGTATCAAAAAAAATTAGTAATTTAATGATTTTTTGAATTTAAAATTCAACTGCGCCGCTTGGACGCATATAAGTTTCATGAAACTGATCCTATATTGAGATGTTAGTGTGCCACATCTAAAAAACTTTCGTCCTAATCCGACACTTTTATAGAATGGTCTTTGGAAACGATAGAGTATCAAAAAATTTAGTAATGATTTTCGGAATGTAAAATTCAATTACGCCGCTTGGGCGCATAAAAGTTTCATGAAACTGATCCTGTGTGAAGACGCTAGTGTGCCGCATCTAAAAAACATTCGTCTTAATTCGACAGTTTTATAGGATGGGCTGTGGGAGCGATAGAGTATCAAAAAATTTAGTAACGATTTTCGGAATTTAAAATTCAATTGCGCCGCTTGGGCGCATAGAAGTTTCATGAAACTGATCTTGTATGGAGATGTTAGTGTGCCGCACCTAAGAAACATTCGTCCTAATCCGACACTTTTATAGAATGGTCTTTGGAATCGATAGAGTATCAAAAAAATTAGTAATTTAATGATTTTGGGAATTTAAAATTCAATTGCGTCGCTTGGACGCATAGAAGTTTCATGAAACTGATTCTGTATGGAGATGTTAGTGTGCCGCTTCTAAAAAACATTTGTCCTAATCCGACATTTTTATAGAATGGGCCGTGGAAGCTAAGTATCAAAAAATTTAGTGATTTAATGGTTTTGGAATTTAAAATTCAATTGCGCTGTTTGAACGCATAGAAGTTTCTTGAAACTGATCCTGTATGGAGATGTTAGTGTGCTGCATCTAAAAACATTCCTCCTAATCCGACAGTTTTATAGAATGGGCTTTGGAAGCGATTAAGGTATCAAAAGATTGAGTAATTTAATAATTTTGGGAATTTAAAATTCAATTGTGCCGCTTGAACGGATAGAAGTTTCATGAAACTGATACATATAATATTCTGAGATGAAAAACTGTCGTGATGGTTTAGTGTTGCCATCGTCGTTTTATGGGATGAATCCTGGGCTAACTTTATATATTATTTTTGTGCTTGTTTTCTTCCATGATCGAACGACTGACGATTTTACTTTTGGATTTGGTCAATAGCTGCTTTTGTCTTATCATCGCGTTTCAGCTCTGAACGTCTGTATTGACTCCGCTTCGATCACGTCCCATATTTTGACGTCTTTGCAGTGCACTTTTGTGCCGACTAGTATTTCGAACGGCTACATCCTGATTGCCCGGTTGTACGTACTGTTTATATGCCTTTGCGTTGTGTTGACGAATTTCCAACAATCCTCTGGTTTCTCGTAAGCAAGCTTGGCAAGAATAGGAATGATGATATCGGTTATTCTTTCCACTTGCCCGTTTCCCCGTGGTACGCCAGTGGTTACTATGTGTTGTTGTATTCCCTGTTCTTCGCAATACGACCGAAATTCTTACGAGGTGAAGGTGGTACTGCGGTCGGATACGATGACTCTTGGATTCCCGAAAACGGTTTTCTGTACCTCTAACTCTTGTATGGTTTCCTTAGCGAACGTGGTTTTTGTGGGGTATAACCGTACAAATTTTGTGACCCCGTCTATCATACACAGCACTTACTGGTAACCCTTCTTGGACACGGTGAGATGTCGCAAGTGGTCGATATGATACGTGACTAATGGCACGTCTCCCTTTGGTTTTGGATTGAGCAGTCCCACCTGCTTACCTCGCTTCCGGTTAACTAACATACAGCGCACACAGTTTTTTATAGCTGTTGCTGTTAAGTTTTTCTGTTTTCTGACAAAACTTCATTAGACTTGTAAAATGTTTTATACGGACCTGTATCTAAAAGCTGATTGAATTCTTGCAGATACAATGCCCATCCTGCGATCCTCGAGGTAAAGTCCTTTCGTTCTTTTGTACCCTTGAAAGCCGCGCAATGAGTTACAATTTTAAACTGCAAACTTAACAAATATACGAGAAATTTCTCAACTGCTCGTACGACTGCCAAAGTTTCCACCTCGTAACTGCTATACTTTTCGTCGCACGGCGTAGTTTTTCTACTATAAAAGAATACTGGATGCATGTGACATCCTTTGCAATAATACTGCGGTCAACCTCACATGACCCGCATCTGTGTGCAACTCCGTTCGAGCCGTTTCTGACTAGAAACTTGGATATGTCCTGTTATTTATCCGTTGACGGTCTCACCTGACTGTCCTTAAGTTCATACCCTAAGTACTCTTCTCTTCTCACCAGGAACTGACATTTCTCCCACTTTATTTATAAACAGTTGGCTTCAGTTACTTTAAGTACCTTCTTTAGTTTCTCTACGGACAGTTGTCTGAAAATATGATTGATGTAGCGCCCGAATATCGCAGGTGAATTGCAAAGACCGAATGGTATTTTCAAGAATTCATATTGCCCTACCGATGTCACGAACGATGTATACTTGACCGATTCATCCTCCATATCCACATGAAAAAACCCATTTTTCTAGTCTAGCGTGCAAAAATATTTGGTTGCATATAATTTGTCGATTTGGTCGTCGTTCAGTGGCGTAGGATGTCGATCTTTCACTATGACTCGAATCAACCGACTCGAATCTCTTCGACCCATCTTTCTTATTTGCGAGTACTACTGGACTCGTGAATGGTAAATAGCTTAGCCTCACAATTCCGTCGCGTATCCACTCTTGGATTTGTACTCTTACTAGTTCTTGTTCCGTGGGTGCGAGTTTGCGCAGTTTTTCATTTGGCTAGGCGAACCCTTCGTTGGATCGTAGTCTGCAATCGCTGTCCGGATATCGTCCGCACACATGACACCGACGCTCGAATCATGATGTCCGCTGTCATGACACCGACGTTCGGATCATGATGTCCGCTGTCATGACACCGACGTTCGGAGCAAACTTGCTCCAGTATAGTTACTGCATCATTCAGTAGCTCATTCCCTATTATCATCTTATCGGGTAATAAATTATTAGGGGCTACATGGAAGTGATTATGAAATCTTTCGCCTTCTATTATTATGTCACATTCTATTCTCTCTAAAGTCTCCATGGCACCTGAACCAACACCGTAAAATTTCGTCGGTACGCGTCGTAATTCTTCCAGTCCCAACGCTTCCCACTTTCTTTTGCTCATCAAATTCAGGTCGATTCCGGAATCCACGAGTGCGGTTTATATATTTCACGTTTTTCCGTGCAATACCCTTGGTTGTCATTACTGCAGTATTCTTATTTGGTTCGAGGGTGGGACATTTGGATGCTAAATGCTCATATATATTGAATTTGTAGCATCTCGGGCCGTTTTCTTTATTTCAGCATTCCTTTTTTATGTGCCCCGTCTCGTTGCCAGGATTCTGTAAACTCATTAGTCCCTAGTATAGTTTTATGTTATTTTTGAATTCCTCCATATTGGTTTCGTCGTACAGAATGATTTGGTTTGTATTATATCCATCGATACCATCAATGTAGTACTGGATGATAGCTGTTTCTTCTATCTTCCCGATATGGGCTATTTCCATCAGTTCGAGTAAATACACTCAATAACCTTCTCCCGGCTTTCTCCTTTTCAGAGTGTAACAATTGGTGGTGTCATGGATCCCACTCCCAGACCATCTAAGTTCTTGTATTGCAAGTACGTCCAATGTGTAACTCTTTGCTTGGTTCGAAATGTTCTGAAGATATCCAGGTCTTAAGGGGCTAAGCACGTCCCATAACTTAGTTGTAGCAGTCCTACCGTGTACACATTTATATAGCGGGCCATTTCCAATGACTCGCCCTGACATGTAGTGTCCATGACTATAAACAGGATTCCCCCTGCTCATTTCCTCTACACCTCCTGATTCATTTACCCAGGGAGCACCGCAAGGAGGTGTGAGTCTCGGACGGCGAACATGCATCATCGAAAATTATATGTGAAGATTGGTTCAAACGCTACGTTTACGTGCTATGGGAAAAATTCAAAAGTAGAGAAACGACGACGTTGTAGTTTTTTGTGTTTCATTAATGACCAATGTGTTAGTGAAAACGCTTGACATAATTTTTTTTGTTTACCGGATTTTACAAAATGATAATGGTATATGCGCTTTCTGCGGGAGTTTAAATTTTTAGTTCGTTTCCGCTCTATGAAAGTTCTATAAACCACCTTGCCGAAAAATTCATCTTTAGATTTTGAATTTAATCTCCCGAAGCTCTCAAATATATTAGTACGCTCTTCTTGTCCAAACGAATCATTACAGCTATATGGGCAATTATCACCGCAACCGGCTTTACCTTCGCTTTGCTTACGACTCACCAAATTTATCTTTACACTCCTCCTCCCCACTTTGATATTTGACTTTCCTGACATTCTGTTGTTTGGTGATTATTTTGGAGGAACAAGACGATTCTAAAATTGGTAAAAAAAATTTTGCTCATTGTCTGGCGTCGGCGGAATTATAGTACAGATTGGAACTATTTAAATTGTTTAAATAGGATTTCAGGGAAATCCCCGGCATATTTCGTGGTTTCCTCGCGGATCCCATGGATTTCCCCAGGATTTTCGGGAAATTACCGTCATATTCTGGGAAATCCCCGACATATTCCGAGATTTCCCCGGGGATACCCCTGAATGAAGTTTCTGTGTCTCACGAAACAAATCGTACCATTGTACACGATGGCATGAAATTTGTTGTCGACTAGTCAGAAAGACATGAATTTTCTTCAAAAAGCCATTTTCTATTATTTTTTGTACCATATTATTTTTCGATGTGTGTCTCCGTTTCTTGATCTTTAATATGTTTCTTGTTTAGATTAGCAAGAAAGATGAATAGTTTCAATCGATATGTATAGCGAGCGTACCATTTTATTAATCGAGATTTTTGTATTTTATTTTTTTTCATTCGACAGGTAATAAAAAATTGCTAAAAATCAACAGTAATTGCAGCTCAAACTTACAAATATTAAAAACTACTACTCTAAGTTTATCCAATAATAATTTAAAAACTTTACCTGAGATAATGACGTTATCGGATTTTAAAATAAATAACAGTAATACTATGAATAATAATAACAGTAACAGTAACAATAATAATAACAATAATAATAGTCATAATGAGGCAAATATTGAACGTAATACTAGTAATGTAAAAACAAATTGTAGTATATTACAGAGACGTGGCAGTAACCATTCTCTTACATTAAATTTAAATGATTCCATATGTAATTTAACAAAAAGTCTATCGACTTCAAATAATAATATCATTCACAATAATAATAATAATAATAGTTACAATAAAAAAAACTTACTACAACGTCGTGGAAGTAATACTAGTTTGACATTAAATTTAAAAACTAATTCAACAATCTCTCTAAACCGATTTAATAGCCATAGCTCTTTGAATATCATTACGTCTGGTGGTAATATACAGTCGGCGACAGCAACATCAGGTCATTTTGGTAATTCGTCGATCACAAATAATCGTTTGATTAACACAAAAGGACTGTTGGAGCGACGAAATTCAAATGCCAGCCTAACTCTGAATATTAACTCGAATTTTGGTGGTTTAAGTATATCAAATTCAAACCTACGTGACTCAATATGCAGCTTAAATAGTATTAATAATGACATATTACTAGAGAATTTAGAAAAATTGAACGACGATGAAGATGACTGTGAAAATCAACTAAATCACAACAATCAAATCCATGCTAGCAACAGTCACATGAATCGTGAACAAAAAATTTCAACCCAACGAAAATTTTTTAGTTCAGAAAATATTAATACACAAAACTTGTTGCCAAATCCACATATAACAAATAAATATAATTCTATTGATAATTTAAAAAATAATATAAATTGCAATCTAAATTCTGATGGGATTAGTTGTACAGATGCAAGAAATCTGAATCAAAATGATAATCTTAATAATAGCAGTAATTGTAGTATCAGCAAAATAATAACAACCAAACCATTATCGCCGCAGACAACATCAGAGGATTTTAAAATTTATTTGGCCAATATACAGTTCTTACAAAATTCATCAAATCAATTAAATTACAATAATTTGTATAATTTAAATAAATTATTTATGAATGACGAGCCGAATAAAACTATTAAAAGTGATGGTGGCGGTAGTGATAATAAAATTATTTTAAAAAATTTACATCAGGAATTTTGGGATTTGCCGACAAATTATCAGGAGAAGCCGCTAGTGTTTGGGTCACAATCAAAAAATCGTTACAAGACAATATTGCCAAATGAGCATTCTCGTGTTATATTAAATTCGGAAAATGGCCATTTTGGAGAGCCTTACATAAATGCTAATTATATTAAGGTAAGAAATTTTATTTATATATATGTAATTCATCGGATTTATTATTTAGTTTTGAAATTGTTGTTTGATTTTTAATTTTTATGTAAGTGGGTTGGCTGGCTTGATTCGTCATGGTTATCTTTACTGTATACACAGACAAACAAGGTATTTGGGCGCCCCGAAAATTAATTTAAAACGAAAAATTGAAAACATAGATTTGCTTGTTTATTATTATTTTTTTTTATTTATTTAATTGGCTCTAGCTCCAAATTTGGTGCCATTTGGCCCAGTTACAAATTACAATTTTATTTTACAATTTTAACATTTTTTTTTTCAATCATTCTTCTTTTGCTCATCGATCCCCTTTCATACTTCTATCTGATTCATTCTAATAAAATTATACACATTCTTATAAACGTTCATTCCCATTCGTAATAATTCTGTCAAATTCCTTGCACTCAAGAGAACATCGAACATTTGTCTGCTCTGATTAAAGGCAGAGCATTTTAAAATCAAATGTTCGATGTCCTCCACAACCAAGCAGCTGTCACATAATTCACACTCAATCAAATTGCGTTACTTCAAGCATGCTTTCCAATTTCCATGATTCAGTCTCACTCGTTCCATTGTTCTTGTCATTCTAGTATCTCCCTTGAGTACCTTAAAGAAAGGTTGCCTCAAAGGAGCACTAACCAACTCAAAGTACTTCTTACCTTTCACCTGACATTTTTCAACAAACTCTCTCCCATTTTCTCCACAGATTCACCTGAAGCATGCGAAGTACATCTGTTCCATCCATGAATTCATATTCATTTACCTCCTCAACCAAACAACCCCTTTTTGCAAGTATATCGGCTCTTTCATTACCTTCAATCTGTAGGTGTGAAGGTATCCATTGAAGAATGACCTCACTCCCACACGATTGAAGGTACTCATACAACATTTCCACATACACATTACCATGAGTTCCCCACCCCTACTAATTAATTCCAATCCACTCCGGGAGTCGGAGAATAATACTACTCTCCTCCTCCCTTGGGTCATTGCCAACTGGGGCGGTATGTTGTACCATCACTTTGAATCGAAAAAAGTCGAATTCGAAAAAGTCGAATCGGAAAAGTGAAAGTTGTATCATTTTTGCTTTTCGAAAATGGTACAACATACCGCAATTCGACTTTTTTCGAATTTCGATTCGAAGTGATGCTACAACATACCGCCCATAAATAGAAAACCAACGATGGAAGCTCATTAGTTTTGATCATTAATTGGATCGTGGTCATCAGTTTTAGTTTGGGCATACCCCACTCAAACCAAGGTGTTTTCACTTTGAACTGGAGACCCAATCCAACTAGAAAACACAAGTTTTCCGGAAAAAAGTAGGGGAACACTGGGTTTAATATTCGAAAGTTTTAGTGGAAAAAATTGAAGTGACAACCCTTTGTCCTAAGATATTTCTAAGAGGTTACAACTTTGAGAGTTGAAGTTTTCACTTAGAACTAGACCCTATCCAACTAGAAAACACGAGTTTTCCGGAAAAAGTAGGGAAACACTGGGTTTAATATTCGAAAGTTGTAGTGGTAAAAATTGAAGTGAAAACCCTTTGTCCTAAGATATTTCTAAGAGGCTACAACTTTGAGAGTTGAAGTTTTCACTTAGAACTAGACCAAATCCAACTAGAAAACACGAGTTTTCTGTAAAAAGTAGGGGAACACAGGGTTTAATATTCGAAAGTTGTAGTGGTAAAAATTGAAGTGAAAACCCTTTGTCCTAAGATATTTCTAAGAGGCTACAACTTTGAGAGTAGATGTTTTCACTTTGAACTAGACCCAATTCAACTAGAAAACACGAGTTTTTCGGAAAAAGTAGGGGAACACTGGGTTTAATATTCGAAAGTTGTAGTAGTAAAAATTGAAGTGAAAACCCTTTGTCCTAAGATATTTCTAAGATGAACTAGACCCAATCTAACTAGAAATAGCGAGTTTTCCGGAAAAAAAGTAGGGGGACACTGGGTTTAATATTCGAAAGTTGTAGTGGTAAAAATTGAAGTAAAAACGCTTTTTCCTAAAATATTTCTAAGAGGCCACAACTTTGAGAGTAGGTGTTTTCACTTTGAACTAGATCTAATCCAACTAGAAAACACGAGTTTTCCGGAAAAAGGGGAATACTGGGTTTAATCTTCGAAAGTTGTAGTGGTAAAACTTGAAGTGAGAACCCTTTGTCCTAAGATACTTCTAAGAGGCTACAACTTTGAGAGTAGATGTTTTCACTTTGAACTAGACCCAATCTAACTAGAAAACACGAGTTTTCCGGAAAAAGTAGGGGAACACTGGGTTTAATCTTCGAAAGTTTTAGTGGTAAAACTTGAAGTGAAAACCCTTTGTCCTAAGATATTTCTAAGAGGCTACAACTTTGAGAGTTAAAGTTTTCACTTTGAACTAGACCCTATCCAACTAGAAAACACGAGTTTTCTGGAAAAAGTAGGGAAACACCGGGTTTAATATTCGAAAGTTGTAGTGGTAAAAATTGAAGTGAAAACCCTTTGTCCTAAGATATTTCTAAGAGGCTACAACTTTGAGAGTAAATGTTTTCACTTTGAACTAGACCCAATCCAACTAGAAAACACGAGTTTCCCGGAAAAAGTAGGGCAACACTGGGTTTAATATTCGAAAGTTGTGGTAAAAATTGAAGTGAAAACCCTTTGTCCTAAGATATTTCGAAGAGGTTACAACTTTGAGGGTATGTGTTTTCAGTTTGAACTAGACCCAATCCAACTAGAAAACATGAGTTTTCTGGAAAAAGTAGAACACAGGGTTTAATTTTCGAAAGTTGTAGTGGTAAGGATTGAAGTGAAAACCCTTTGTCCTAAGATATTTCTAAGATGAACTAGACCCAATCCAACTAGGAAACGCAAGTTTTCCGGAAAAAAGTAGGGGAACACTGGGTTTAATATTCGAAAGTTGTAGTGGTAAAAATTGAAGTGAAAACCCTTGGTCCTAAGATATTTCTAAGAGGCTACAACTTTGAGAGTAGATGTTTTCACTTTGAATTAGACCCAATTCAACTAGAAAACACGAGTTTTTCGGAAAAAGTAGGGGAACACTGGGTTTAATATTCGAAAGTTGTAGTGGTAAAAATTGAAGTGAAAACCCTTTGTCCTAAGATATTTGTAAGATGAACTAGACCCAATTCAACTAGAAATAGCGAGTTTTCCGGAAAAAAGTAGGGGAACACTGGGTTTAATATTCGAAAGTTGTAGTGGTAAAAATTAAAGTGAAAACGCTTTGTCCTAAAATATTTCTAAGAGGCCACAACTTTGAGAGTAGGTGTTTTCACTTTGAACTAGATCTAATCCAACTAGAAAACACGAGTTTTCCGGAAAAAGGAGAATACTGGGTTTAATCTTCGAAAGTTTTAGTGGTAAAACTTGAAGTGAGAACCCTTTGTCCTAAGATACTTCTAAGAGGCTACAACTTTGAGAGTAGATGTTTTCACTTTGAACTAGACCCAATCTAACTAGAAAACACGAGTTTTCCGGAAAAAGTAGGGGAACACTGGGTTTAATCTTCGAAAGTTTTAGTGGTAAAACTTGAAGTGAAAACCCTTTGTCCTAAGATATTTCTAAAAGGCTACAACTTTGAGAGTACGTGTTTTCACTTTGAACTAGACCCAATCCAACTAGAAAACACAAGTTTTCCGGAAAAAAGTAGGGGAACAGTGGGTTTAATATTCGAAAGTTGTAGTGGTAAAAATTTAAATGAAAACCCTATGTCCTAAGATATTTCTAAGATGAACTAGACCCAATCCAACTAGATATCGCGAGTTTTCCGGAAAAAAGTAGGAGAACACTGGGTTTAATATTCGAAAGTTGTAGTGGTAAAAATTGAAGTGAAAACCCTTTGTCCTAAGATATTTCGAAGAGGTTACAACTTTGAGAGTTTTTGTATGTTTTCACTTTGAACTAGACCCAATCCAACTAGAAAACACGAGTTTTTCGGAAAAAGTAGGAAAACACTTGGTTTAATATTCGAAAGTTGTAGTGGTAAGAATTGAAGTGAAAACCCTATGTCCTAAGAGATTTATAAGATGAACTAGACCCAATCCAACTAGAAAACACGAGTTTTCCGGAAAAAGTAGGAGAACACTGGGTTTAATATTCGAAAGTTGTAGTGGTAAGAATTGAAGTGAAAACCCTTTGTCCTAATATATTTCTAAGATGAACTAGACCCAATCCAACTAGAAATCGCGAGTTTTCCGGAAAAAAGTAGGGGAACACTGGGTTTAATATTCGAAAGTTGTAGTAGTAAAAATTGAAGTGAAAACCCTATGTCCTAAGATATTTCTAAGAGTCTTCTACTTTGAGAGTACCTGTTTTCACTTTGAACTAGACCCAATCCAACTAGAAAACACAAGTTTTCCGGAAAAAGTAGGAGAACACTGGGTTTAATATTCGAAAGTTGTAGTAGTAAAAATTGAAGTGAAAACCTTTTGTCCTAAGATATTTTTAAGATGAACTAGACCAAATCCAACTAGAAAACACGAGTTTTCCGGAAGGAGAACACTGGGTTTAATATTCGAAGATTGTAGTGGTAAAAATTGAAGTGAAAACCCTTTGTCCTAAGATATTTCTAAGAGGTTACAAATTTGAGAGTAGATGTTTTCACTTTGAACTAGACCCAATCTAACTAGAAAACACGAGTTTTTCGGAAAAAGTAGGGGAACACCGGGTTTAATATTCGAAAGTTGTAGTGGTAAGAATTGAAGTGAAAACCCTTTGTCCTAAGATATTTTTAAGATGAAGTGGACCTAATCTAGCTAGAAAACACGAGTTTTCCGGAAAAAGTAGGCGAACACTGGGCTTAATATTCGAAAGTTGTAGTGGTAAAAATTGAAGTGAAAACCCTTTGTCCTAAGATATTTCTAAGAGGTTACAACTTTGAGAGTAAATGTTTTCACTTTGAACTAGACCCAATCCAACTAGAAAACACGGGTTTCCCGGAAAAAGTAGAGCAACACTGGGTTTAATATTCGAAAGTTGTGGTAAAAATTGAAATGAAAACCCTTTGTCCTAAGATATTTCGAAGAGGTTACAACTTTGAGAGTAGATGTTTTCAGTTTGAACTAGACCCAATCCAACTAGAAAACATGAGTTTTCCGGAAAAAGTAGAACACAGGGTTTAATTTTCGAAAGTTGTAGTGGTAAGGATTGAAGTGGAAACCCTTTATCCTAAGATATTTCTAAGATGAACTAGACCCAATCCAACTAGGAAACGCAAGTTTTCCGGAAAAAAGTAAGGGAACACCGGGTTTAATATTCGAAAGTTGTAGTAAAAATTGAAGTGAAAACCCTTTGTCATAAGATATTTCTAAGAGGCTACAACTTTGAGAGCAGATGTTTTCACTTAGAACTAGACCCAATTCAACTAGAAAACACGATTTTTTCGAAAAAGTAGGGGAACACTGGGTTTAATATTCGAAAGTTGTAGTGGTAAAAATTGAAGTGAAAACCCTTTGTCCTAAGATATTTCTAAGATGAACTAGATCCAATCTAACTAGAAATAGCGAGTTTTCCGGAAAAAAGTAGGGGAACACTGGGTTTAATATTCGAAAGTTGTAGTGGTAAAAATTGAAGTGAAAACGCTTTGTCCTAAAATATTTCTAAGAGGCCACAACTTTGAGAGTAGGTGTTTTCACTTTGAACTAGATCTAATCCAACTAGAAAACATGAGTTTTCCGGAAAAAGTGGGGGAACACTGGGTTTAATCTTCGAAAGTTTTAGTGGTAAAACTTGAAGTGAAAACCCTTTGTCCTAAGATATTTCTAAAAGGCTACAACTTTGAGGATACGTGTTTTCACTTTGAACTAGACCCAATCCAACTAGAAAACACAAGTTTTCCGGAAAAAGTAGGGGAACAGCGGGTTTAATATTCGAAAGTTGTAGTGGTAAAAATTGAAATGAAAACCCTTTGTCCTAAGATATTTCTAAGATAAACTAGACCCAATCCAACTAGAAATCGCGAGTTTTCCGGAAAAAAGTAGGGGAACACTGGGTTTAATATTCGAAAGTTGTAGTGGTAAAAATTGAAGTGAATACCCTATGTCCTAAGAGATTACAACTTTGAGAGTAGATGTTTTCATTTTGAACTAGTTTTCCGGAAAAAATAGGAGAACACTGGGTTTAATATTCGAAAGTTGTAGTGGTAAAAATTGAAGTGAAAACCCTATGTCCTAAGATATTTCTAATAGTCTACTACTTTGAGAGTAGGTGTTTTCAGTTTGAACTAGACCCAATCCAAATAGAAAACACAAGTTTTCCGGAAAAAGTAGGGAAACACTGGGTTTTATATTCGAAAGTTGTAGTGGTAAAAATTGAAGTGAAAATCCTTCGTCCTAAGATATTTCTAAGAGGTTACAACTTTGAGAGTAGGTGTTTTCACTTTGAACTAGACCCAATCTAACTAGAAAACACGAGTTTTTCGGAACAAAGTAGGGGAACACCGGGTTTAATATTCGAAAGTTGTAGTAGTAAAAATTGAAGTGAAAACCCTTTGTCCTAAGATATTTCTAAGTTGAACTAGACCTAATCCAACTAGAAAACACGAGTTTTCCGTAAAAAGTAGGGTAACACTGGGTTTAATATTCGAAAGTTGTAGTGGTAAGAATTGAAGTGAAAACCCTTTGTCCTAAGATATTTCTAAGAGGCTACAACTTTGAGAGTTGATGTTTTCACTTAGAACTAGACATTATCCAACTAGAAAACACGAGTTTTCCGGAAAAAGTAGGGGAACACTGGGTTTAATCTTCGAAAGTTTTAGTGGAAAAAATTGAAGTGAAAACCCTTTGTCCTAAGATATTTCTTAGAGATTACAACTTTGAGAGTATGTGTTTTCACTTTGAACTTGACCCAATCCAACCAGAAAACACGACTTTCCCGGAAAAAAGTAGGGAAACACAGGGTTTAATATTCGAAAGTTGTAGTAAAAATTGAAGTGAAAACCCTTTGTCCTAAGATATCTCTAAGAGGTTACAACTTTGAGAGTAGATGTTTTCACTTTGAACTAGACACAATCCAACTTGAAAACACGAGTTTTCCGGAAAAAGTAGGAGAACACTGGGTTTAATATTCAAAAGTTGTAGTGGTAAAAATTGAAGTGAAAACCCTATGTCCTAAGATATCTAAGAGATTACAACTTTGAGAGTAGATGTTTTCAGTTTGAACTAGACTCAATCCAACTAGAAAACACGAGTTTCCCGGAAAAAGTAGGAGAACATTGGGTTTAATATTCGAAAGTTGTAGTGGTGAAAATTGAAGTGAATATCCTATGTCCTAAGATATTTCTAAGAGATTACAACTTTGAGAGTAGATGTTTTCACTTTGGACTAGACCCATTCCAACTAGAAAACACGAGTTTTCCGGAACAAAGTAGGAGAACACTGGGTTTAATATTCGAAAGTTGAAGTGGAAAAAATTGAAGTGAAAACCCTTTGTCCTAAGATATTTCTAAGAGGTTACAACTTTGAGAGTAGATGTTTTCACTTTGAACTAGACATAATCTAACTAGAAAACACGAGTTTTCCGAAAAAAGTAGGAGAACACTGGGTTTAATCTTCGAAAGTTGTAGTGGTAAAATTTGAAGTGAAAACCCTTTGTCCTAAGATATTTCTAAGATAAACTGGACCCAATCCAACTAGGAAACGCGAGTTTTCCGGAAAAAAGTAGGGGAACACTGGGTTTAATATTCGAAAGTTGTAGTGGTGAAAGTTGAAGTGAATATCCTATGTCCTAAGATATTTCTAAGAGATTACAACTTTGAGAGTAGATGTTTTCACTTTGGACTAGACCCATTCCAACTAGAAAACACGAGTTTTCCGGAACAAAGTAGGAGAACACTGGGTTTAATATTCGAAAGTTGAAGTGGAAAAAATTGAAGTGAAAACCCTTTGTCCTAAGATATTTCTAAGAGAATACAACTTTGAGAGTAGATGTTTTCAATTTGAACTCGACCCAATCCAACTAGAAAACACGAGTTTTCCGAAAAAAAATAGGAGAACACTGGGTTTAATCTTCGAAAGTTGTAGTGGTAAAATTTGAAGTGAAAACCCTTTGTCCTAAGATATTTCTAAGATAAACTAGACCCAATCCAACTAGGAAACGCGAGTTTTCCGGAAAAAAGTAGGGGAACACTGGGTTTAATATTCGAAAGTTGTAGTAAAAATTGAAGTGAAAACCCTTTGTCCTAAGATATTTCTAAGAGGTTACAACTTTGAGAGTAGATGTTTTCAATTTGAACTAGACACAATCCAACTAGAAAACACGAGTTTTCCGGAAAAAGTAGGAGAACACTGGGTTTAATATTCGAAAGTTGTAGTGGTAAAAATTGAAGTGGAAACCATTTGTCCTAAGATATTTCTAAGAGGCTACAACTTAGAGAGTTGATGTTTTCACTTAGAACTAGATCCTATCCAACTAGAAAACATGAGTTTTCCGGAAAAAGTAGGGAAACACGGTTTAATATACGGAAGTTTTAGTGGAAAAAATTGAAGTGAAAACCCTTTGTCCTAAGATATTTCTTAGAGATTACATCTTTGAGAGTATGTGTTTTCACTTTGAACTCGACCCAATCCAACTAGAAAACACGAGTTTTCCGGAAAAAAGTCGGGGAACACAGGGTTTAATATTCGAAAGTTGAAGTGGAAAAAATTGAAGTGAAAACCCTTTGTCCTAAGATATTTCGAAGAGGTTACATCTTTGAGAGTATATGTTTTCACTTTGAACTAGCCACAATCCAACTAGAAAACACGAATTTTCCGGAAAAAGTAGGAGAACACTGGGTTTAATATTCGAAAGTTGTAGTGGTAAAAATTGAAGTGGAAACCATTTGTCCTAAGATATTTCTAAGAGGCTACAACTTTGAGAGTTGATGTTTTCACTTAGAACTAGACTCAGTCCAACTAGAAAACACGAGTTTTCCGGAATAAATAGCGAAACACTGGGTTTAGTATTCGAAAGTTTTATTGGAAAAAATTGAAGTGAAAACCCTTTGTCCTAAGATATTTCTAAGAGATTACAACTTTGAGAGTAGATGTTTTCATTTTGAACTAGTTTTCCGGAAAAAGTAGGAGAACACTGGGTTTAATATTCGAAAGTTGTAGTGGTAAGAATTGAAGTGAAAACCCTTTGTCCTAAGATATTTCTAAGATGAACTAGACCCAATCCAACTAGGAAACGCGAGTTTTCCGGAAAAAAGTAGGGGAACACTGGGTTTAATATTCGAAAGTTGTAGTGGTGAAAATTGAAGTGAATATCCTATGTCCTAAGATATTTCTAAGAGGTTACAACTTTGAGAGTAGATGTTTTCAGTTTGGACTAGACCCAATCCAACTAGAAAACACGAGTTTTCCGGAAAAAGTAGGGGAACACTGGGTTTAATATTCGAAAGTTGTAGTGGTAAAAATTGAAGTGGAAACCATTTGTCCTAAGATATTTCTAAGAGGCTACAACTTTGAGAGTAGACGTTTTCACTTAGAACTAGACTCAGTCCAACTAGAAAACACGAGTTTTCCGGAAAAAGTAGCGAAACACTGGGTTTAGTATTCGAAAGTTTTATTGGAAAAAATTGAAGTGAAAACCCTTTGTCCTAAGATATTTCTAAGAGGTTACAACTTTGAGAGTAGATGTTTTCAATTTGAACTAGACTCAATCCAACTAGAAAACACGAATTTTCCGGAAAAAGTATGAGAACACTGGGTTTAATATTCGAAAGTTGTAGTGGTAAAAATTGAAGTGGAAACCATTTGTCCTAAGATATTTCTAAGAGGCTACAACTTTGAGAGTTGATGTTTTCACTTAGAACTAGACTCGTCCAACTAGAAAACACGAGTTTTCCGGACAAAGTAGCGAAACACTGGGTTTAGTATTCGAAAGTTTTATTGGAAAAAATTGAAGTGAAAACCCTTTGTCCTAAGATATTTCTTAGAGATAAAAACTTTAAAAGCATGTGTTTTCACTTTGAACTCGACCCAATCCAACTAGAAAACACGAGTTTTCCGGAAAAAAAGTAGGGGAACACAGGGTTTAATATTCGATAGTTGTAGTAAAAATTGAAGTGAAAACCCTTTGTCCTAAGATATTTTTAAGAGGTTACAACTTTGAGAGTAGATGTTTTCAATTTGAACTAGACACAATCCAACTAGAAAACACGAGTTTTCCGGAAAAAGTAGGAGAACACTGGGTTTAATATTCGAAAGTTGTAGTGGTGAAAATTGAAGTGAATATCCTATGTCCTAAGATATTTCTAAGAGATTACAACTTTGAGAGTAGATGTTTTCACTTTGAACTAGACTCAATCCAACTAGAAAACACGAGTTTTCCGGAAAAAGTAGGAGAACACTGGGTTTAATATTCGAAAGTTGTAGTGGTGAAAATTGAAGTGAATATCCTATGTCCTAAGATATTTCTAAGAGATTACAACTTTGAGAGTAGATGTTTTCACTTTGAACTAGACCCAATCCAACTAGAAACACGAGTTTTCCGGAAAAAAGTTGGGGAACACAGGGTTTAATATTCGAAAGTTGTAGTAAAAATAAAAGTGAAAACCCTTTGTCCTAAGATATTTCTAAGAGGTTACACCTTTCAGAGTAGATGTTTTCACTTTGAACTAGCCACAATCCAACTAGAAAACACGAGTTTTCCGGAAAAGTAGGAGAACACTGGGTTTAATATTCAAAAGTTGTAGTGGCAAAAATTGAAGTGAATACCCTATGTCCTAAGATATTTCTAAGAGATTACAACTTTAAGAGTAGATATTTTCATTTTGAACTAGTTTTCCGGAAAAAGTAGGAGAACACTAGGTTTAATCTTCGAAAGTTGTAGTGGTAAGAATTGAAGTGAAAACCCTTTGTCCTAAGATATTTCTAAGATGAACTAGACCTTATCCAACCAGGAAACGCGAGTTTTCCGGAAAAAAGTAGGGGAACACTGGGTTTAATATTCGAAAGTTGTAGTGGTGAAAATTGAAGTGAATATCCTATGTCCTAAGATATTTCTAAGAGATTAACACTTTGAGAGTAGATGTTTTCACTTTGGACTAGACCCAATCCAACTAGAAAACACGAGCTTTCCGGAACAAAGTAGGGGAACACTGGGTTTAATATTCGAAAGTTGTAGTAAAAATAAAAGTGAAAACCCTTTGTCCTAAGATATTTCTAAGAGGTTACAACTTTGAGAGTAGATGTTTTCAAGTTGAACTAGACTCAATCCAACTAGAAAACACGAATTTTCCGAAAAAAGTAGGAGAACACTGGGTTTAAATTCGAAAGTTGTAGTAAAAATTGAAGTGAAAACCCTTTGTCCTAAGATATTTCTAAGAGATTACAACTTTCAGAGTATGTGTTTTCAATTTGAACTAGACTCAGTCCAACTAGAAAACGCGAGTTTTCCTGAAAAAGTAGGGGAACACAGGGTTTAATCTTCGAAAGTTGTAGTGGTAAGAATTGAAGTGAAAACCCTTTGTCCTAAGATATTTCTAAGATGAACTAAACCCAATCCAACTAGGAAACACGAGTTTTCCGGAAAAAAGTAGGGGAACACTGGGTTTAATATTCGAAAGTTGTAGTGGTAAAAATTGAAGTGAAAACCCTTTGTCCTAAGATATTTCTAAGAGGTTTCAACTTTGAGAGTAGATGTTTTCAATTTGAACTAGACACAATCCAACTAGAAAACACGAGTTTTCCGGAAAAAGTAGGAGAACACTGGGTTTAATATTCGAAAGTTGTAGTGGTGAAAATTGAAGTGAATATCCTATGTCCTAAGATATTTCTAAGAGATTACAACTTTGAGAGTAGATGTTTTCACTTTGAACTAGACCCAATCCAACTAGAAACACGAGTTTTCCGGAACAAAGTAGGGGAACACTGGGTTTAATATTCGAAAGTTGTAGTAAAAATTGAAGTGAAAACCCTTTGTCCTAAGATATTTCTAAGAGGTTACAACTTTGAGAGTAGATGTTTTCAATTTGAACTAGACACAATCCAACTAGAAAACACGAATTTTCCGGAAAAAGTAGGGGAACACTGGGTTTAATATTCGAAAGTTGTAGTGGTGAAAATTGAAGTGAATATCCTATGTCCTAAGATATTTCTAAGAGATTACAACTTTTTCACTTTGAACTAGACCCAATCCAACTAGAAACACGAGTTTTCCGGAACAAAGTAGGGGAACACTGGGTTTAATATTCGAAAGTTGTAGTAAAAATTGAAGTGAAAACCCTTTGTCCTAAGATATTTCTCAGAGGTTACAACTTTGAGAGTAGATGTTTTCAATTTGAACTAGACACAATCCAACTAGAAAACACGAGTTTTCCGGAAAATGTAGGAGACACTGGTTTAATATTCGAAAGTTGTAGTGGTAAAAATTGAAGTGGAAACCATTTGTCCTAAGATATTTCTAAGAGATTACAACTGAGAGTTGATGTTTTCACTTTGAACTAGACCCTATACAACTAGAAAACACGAGTTTTCCGGAAAAAGTAGGGAAACACTGGGTTTAATATTCGAAAGTTTTAGTGGAAAAAATTGAAGTGAAAACCGTTTGTCCTAAGATATTTCTTAGAGATTACAACTTTGAGAGTATGTGTTTTCACTTTGAACTCGACCCAATCCAACTAGAAAACACGAGTTTTCCGGAAAAAAGTAGGGGAACACAGGGTTTAATATGCGAAAGTTGTAGTAAAAATTGAAGTGAAAACCCTTTGTCCTAAGATATTTCTAAGAGGTTACAACTTTGAGAGTAGATGTTTTCACTTTGAACTAGCCACAATCCAACTAGAAAACACGAGTTTTCCGGAAAAAGTAGGAGAACACTGGGTTTAATATTCGAAAGTTGTAGTGGTGAAAATTGAAGTGAATATCCTATGTCCTAAGATATTTCTAAGAGATTACAACTTTGAGAGTAGATGTTTTCACTTTGAACTAGACTCAATCCAACTAGAAAACACGAGTTTTCCGGAAAAAGTAGGAGAACACTGGGTTTAATATTCGAAAGTTGTAGTGGTGAAAATTGAAGTGAATATCCTATGTCCTAAGATATTTCTAAGAGATTACAACTTTGAGAGTAGATGTTTTCACTTTGAACTAGACCCAATCCAACTAGAAAACACGAGTTTTCCGGAAAAAAAGTAGGGGAACACAGGGTTTAATATTCGATAGTTGTAGTAAAAATTGAAGTGAAAACCCTTTGTCCTAAGATATTTTTAAGAGGTTACAACTTTGAGAGTAGATGTTTTCAATTTGAACTAGACACAATCCAACTAGAAAACACGAGTTTTCCGGAAAAAGTAGGAGAACACTGGGTTTAATATTCGAAAGTTGTAGTGGTGAAAATTGAAGTGAATATCCTATGTCCTAAGATATTTCTAAGAGATTACAACTTTGAGAGTAGATGTTTTCACTTTGAACTAGACCCAATCCAACTAGAAAACACGAGTTTTCCGGAAAAAAAGTAGGGGAACACAGGGTTTAATATTCGATAGTTGTAGTAAAAATTGAAGTGAAAACCCTTTGTCCTAAGATATTTTTAAGAGGTTACAACTTTGAGAGTAGATGTTTTCAATTTGAACTAGACACAATCCAACTAGAAAACACGAGTTTTCCGGAACAAAGTAGGAGAACACTGGGTTTAATATTCGAAAGTTGAAGTGGAAAAAATTGAAGTGAAAACCCTTTGTCCTAAGATATTTCTAAGAGAATACAACTTTGAGAGTAGATGTTTTCAATTTGAACTCGACCCAATCCAACTAGAAAACACGAGTTTTCCGAAAAAAAATAGGAGAACACTGGGTTTAATCTTCGAAAGTTGTAGTGGTAAAATTTGAAGTGAAAACCCTTTGTCCTAAGATATTTCTAAGATAAACTAGACCCAATCCAACTAGGAAACGCGAGTTTTCCGGAAAAAAGTAGGGGAACACTGGGTTTAATATTCGAAAGTTGTAGTAAAAATTGAAGTGAAAACCCTTTGTCCTAAGATATTTCTAAGAGGTTACAACTTTGAGAGTAGATGTTTTCAATTTGAACTAGACACAATCCAACTAGAAAACACGAGTTTTCCGGAAAAAGTAGGAGAACACTGGGTTTAATATTCGAAAGTTGTAGTGGTAAAAATTGAAGTGGAAACCATTTGTCCTAAGATATTTCTAAGAGGCTACAACTTAGAGAGTTGATGTTTTCACTTAGAACTAGATCCTATCCAACTAGAAAACATGAGTTTTCCGGAAAAAGTAGGGAAACACGGTTTAATATACGGAAGTTTTAGTGGAAAAAATTGAAGTGAAAACCCTTTGTCCTAAGATATTTCTTAGAGATTACATCTTTGAGAGTATGTGTTTTCACTTTGAACTCGACCCAATCCAACTAGAAAACACGAGTTTTCCGGAAAAAAGTCGGGGAACACAGGGTTTAATATTCGAAAGTTGAAGTGGAAAAAATTGAAGTGAAAACCCTTTGTCCTAAGATATTTCGAAGAGGTTACATCTTTGAGAGTATATGTTTTCACTTTGAACTAGCCACAATCCAACTAGAAAACACGAATTTTCCGGAAAAAGTAGGAGAACACTGGGTTTAATATTCGAAAGTTGTAGTGGTAAAAATTGAAGTGGAAACCATTTGTCCTAAGATATTTCTAAGAGGCTACAACTTTGAGAGTTGATGTTTTCACTTAGAACTAGACTCAGTCCAACTAGAAAACACGAGTTTTCCGTAATAAATAGCGAAACACTGGGTTTAGTATTCGAAAGTTTTATTGGAAAAAATTGAAGTGAAAACCCTTTGTCCTAAGATATTTCTAAGAGATTACAACTTTGAGAGTAGATGTTTTCATTTTGAACTAGTTTTCCGGAAAAAGTAGGAGAACACTGGGTTTAATATTCGAAAGTTGTAGTGGTAAGAATTGAAGTGAAAACCCTTTGTCCTAAGATATTTCTAAGATGAACTAGACCCAATCCAACTAGGAAACGCGAGTTTTCCGGAAAAAAGTAGGGGAACACTGGGTTTAATATTCGAAAGTTGTAGTGGTGAAAATTGAAGTGAATATCCTATGTCCTAAGATATTTCTAAGAGGTTACAACTTTGAGAGTAGATGTTTTCAGTTTGGACTAGACCCAATCCAACTAGAAAACACGAGTTTTCCGGAAAAAGTAGGGGAACACTGGGTTTAATATTCGAAAGTTGTAGTGGTAAAAATTGAAGTGGAAACCATTTGTCCTAAGATATTTCTAAGAGGCTACAACTTTGAGAGTAGATGTTTTCACTTAGAACTAGACTCAGTCCAACTAGAAAACACGAGTTTTCCGGAAAAAGTAGCGAAACACTGGGTTTAGTATTCGAAAGTTTTATTGGAAAAAATTGAAGTGAAAACCCTTTGTCCTAAGATATTTCTAAGAGGTTACAACTTTGAGAGTAGATGTTTTCAATTTGAACTAGACTCAATCCAACTAGAAAACACGAATTTTCCGGAAAAAGTATGAGAACACTGGGTTTAATATTCGAAAGTTGTAGTGGTAAAAATTGAAGTGGAAACCATTTGTCCTAAGATATTTCTAAGAGGCTACAACTTTGAGAGTTGATGTTTTCACTTAGAACTAGACTCGTCCAACTAGAAAACACGAGTTTTCCGGACAAAGTAGCGAAACACTGGGTTTAGTATTCGAAAGTTTTATTGGAAAAAATTGAAGTGAAAACCCTTTGTCCTAAGATATTTCTTAGAGATAAAAACTTTAAAAGCATGTGTTTTCACTTTGAACTCGACCCAATCCAACTAGAAAACACGAGTTTTCCGGAAAAAAAGTAGGGGAACACAGGGTTTAATATTCGATAGTTGTAGTAAAAATTGAAGTGAAAACCCTTTGTCCTAAGATATTTTTAAGAGGTTACAACTTTGAGAGTAGATGTTTTCAATTTGAACTAGACACAATCCAACTAGAAAACACGAGTTTTCCGGAAAAAGTAGGAGAACACTGGGTTTAATATTCGAAAGTTGTAGTGGTGAAAATTGAAGTGAATATCCTATGTCCTAAGATATTTCTAAGAGATTACAACTTTGAGAGTAGATGTTTTCACTTTGAACTAGACTCAATCCAACTAGAAAACACGAGTTTTCCGGAAAAAGTAGGAGAACACTGGGTTTAATATTCGAAAGTTGTAGTGGTGAAAATTGAAGTGAATATCCTATGTCCTAAGATATTTCTAAGAGATTACAACTTTGAGAGTAGATGTTTTCACTTTGAACTAGACCCAATCCAACTAGAAACACGAGTTTTCCGGAAAAAAGTTGGGGAACACAGGGTTTAATATTCGAAAGTTGTAGTAAAAATAAAAGTGAAAACCCTTTGTCCTAAGATATTTCTAAGAGGTTACACCTTTCAGAGTAGATGTTTTCACTTTGAACTAGCCACAATCCAACTAGAAAACACGAGTTTTCCGGAAAAGTAGGAGAACACTGGGTTTAATATTCAAAAGTTGTAGTGGCAAAAATTGAAGTGAATACCCTATGTCCTAAGATATTTCTAAGAGATTACAACTTTAAGAGTAGATATTTTCATTTTGAACTAGTTTTCCGGAAAAAGTAGGAGAACACTAGGTTTAATCTTCGAAAGTTGTAGTGGTAAAAATTGAAGTGAAAACCCTTTGTCCTAAGATATTTCTAAGATGAACTAGACCTTATCCAACCAGGAAACGCGAGTTTTCCGGAAAAAAGTAGGGGAACACTGGGTTTAATATTCGAAAGTTGTAGTGGTGAAAATTGAAGTGAATATCCTATGTCCTAAGATATTTCTAAGAGATTAACACTTTGAGAGTAGATGTTTTCACTTTGGACTAGACCCAATCCAACTAGAAAACACGAGCTTTCCGGAACAAAGTAGGGGAACACTGGGTTTAATATTCGAAAGTTGTAGTAAAAATAAAAGTGAAAACCCTTTGTCCTAAGATATTTCTAAGAGGTTACAACTTTGAGAGTAGATGTTTTCAAGTTGAACTAGACTCAATCCAACTAGAAAACACGAATTTTCCGAAAAAAGTAGGAGAACACTGGGTTTAATATTCGAAAGTTGTAGTAAAAATTGAAGTGAAAACCCTTTGTCCTAAGATATTTCTAAGAGATTACAACTTTCAGAGTATGTGTTTTCAATTTGAACTAGACTCAGTCCAACTAGAAAACGCGAGTTTTCCTGAAAAAGTAGGGGAACACAGGGTTTAATCTTCGAAAGTTGTAGTGGTAAGAATTGAAGTGAAAACCCTTTGTCCTAAGATATTTCTAAGATGAACTAAACCCAATCCAACTAGGAAACACGAGTTTTCCGGAAAAAAGTAGGGGAACACTGGGTTTAATATTCGAAAGTTGTAGTGGTAAAAATTGAAGTGAAAACCCTTTGTCCTAAGATATTTCTAAGAGGTTTCAACTTTGAGAGTAGATGTTTTCAATTTGAACTAGACACAATCCAACTAGAAAACACGAGTTTTCCGGAAAAAGTAGGAGAACACTGGGTTTAATATTCGAAAGTTGTAGTGGTGAAAATTGAAATGAATATCCTATGTCCTAAGATATTTCTAAGAGATTACAACTTTGAGAGTAGATGTTTTCACTTTGAACTAGACCCAATCCAACTAGAAACACGAGTTTTCCGGAACAAAGTAGGGGAACACTGGGTTTAATATTCGAAAGTTGTAGTAAAAATTGAAGTGAAAACCCTTTGTCCTAAGATATTTCTAAGAGGTTACAACTTTGAGAGTAGATGTTTTCAATTTGAACTAGACACAATCCAACTAGAAAACACGAATTTTCCGGAAAAAGTAGGGGAACACTGGGTTTAATATTCGAAAGTTGTAGTGGTGAAAATTGAAGTGAATATCCTATGTCCTAAGATATTTCTAAGAGATTACAACTTTTTCACTTTGAACTAGACCCAATCCAACTAGAAACACGAGTTTTCCGGAACAAAGTAGGGGAACACTGGGTTTAATATTCGAAAGTTGTAGTAAAAATTGAAGTGAAAACCCTTTGTCCTAAGATATTTCTCAGAGGTTACAACTTTGAGAGTAGATGTTTTCAATTTGAACTAGACACAATCCAACTAGAAAACACGAGTTTTCCGGAAAATGTAGGAGACACTGGTTTAATATTCGAAAGTTGTAGTGGTAAAAATTGAAGTGGAAACCATTTGTCCTAAGATATTTCTAAGAGATTACAACTGAGAGTTGATGTTTTCACTTTGAACTAGACCCTATACAACTAGAAAACACGAGTTTTCCGGAAAAAGTAGGGAAACACTGGGTTTAATATTCGAAAGTTTTAGTGGAAAAAATTGAAGTGAAAACCGTTTGTCCTAAGATATTTCTTAGAGATTACAACTTTGAGAGTATGTGTTTTCACTTTGAACTCGACCCAATCCAACTAGAAAACACGAGTTTTCCGGAAAAAAGTAGGGGAACACAGGGTTTAATATGCGAAAGTTGTAGTAAAAATTGAAGTGAAAACCCTTTGTCCTAAGATATTTCTAAGAGGTTACAACTTTGAGAGTAGATGTTTTCACTTTGAACTAGCCACAATCCAACTAGAAAACACGAGTTTTCCGGAAAAAGTAGGAGAACACTGGGTTTAATATTCAAAAGTTGTAGTGGTAAAAATTGAAGTGAATACCGGAGAGAACACTGGGTTTAATATTCGAAAGTTGTAGTAAAAATTGAAGTGAAAACCCTTTGTCCTAAGATATTTCTAAGAGATTACAACTTTGAGAGTAGGTGTTCTCAGTTTGAACTAGACTCAATCCAACTAGAAAACACGAGTTTTCCGGAAAAAGTAGGGGAACACAGGGTTTTATCTTCGAAAGTTGTAGTGGTAAGAATTGAAGTGAAAACCCTTTGTCCTAAGATATTTCTAAGATGAACTAGACCCAATCCAACTAGGAAACGCGAGTTTTCCGGAAAAAAGTAGGGGAACACTGGGTTTAATATTCGAAAGTTGTAGTGGTGAAAATTGAAGTGAATATCCTATGTCCTAAGATATTTCTAAGAGATTACAACTTTGAGAGTAGATGTTTTCACTTTGGACTAGACCCATTCCAACTAGAAAACACGAGTTTTCCGGAACAAAGTAGGAGAACACTGGGTTTAATATTCGAAAGTTGAAGTGGAAAAAATTGAAGTGAAAACCCTTTGTCCTAAGATATTTCTAAGAGGTTACAACTTTCAGAGTAGATGTTTTCACTTTGAACTAGACATAATCTAACTAGAAAACACGAGTTTTCCGAAAAAAAGTAGGAGAACACTGGGTTTAATCTTCGAAAGTTGTAGTGGTAAAATTTGAAGTGAAAACCCTTTGTCCTAAGATATTTCTAAGATAAACTGGACCCAATCCAACTAGGAAACGCGAGTTTTCCGGAAAAAAGTAGGGGAACACTGGGTTTAATATTCGAAAGTTGTAGTGGTGAAAGTTGAAGTGAATATCCTATGTCCTAAGATATTTCTAAGAGATTACAACTTTGAGAGTAGATGTTTTCACTTTGGACTAGACCCATTCCAACTAGAAAACACGAGTTTTCCGGAACAAAGTAGGAGAACACTGGGTTTAATATTCGAAAGTTGAAGTGGAAAAAATTGAAGTGAAAACCCTTTGTCCTAAGATATTTCTAAGAGAATACAACTTTGAGAGTAGATGTTTTCAATTTGAACTCGACCCAATCCAACTAGAAAACACGAGTTTTCCGAAAAAAAATAGGAGAACACTGGGTTTAATCTTCGAAAGTTGTAGTGGTAAAATTTGAAGTGAAAACCCTTTGTCCTAAGATATTTCTAAGATAAACTAGACCCAATCCAACTAGGAAACGCGAGTTTTCCGGAAAAAAGTAGGGGAACACTGGGTTTAATATTCGAAAGTTGTAGTAAAAATTGAAGTGAAAACCCTTTGTCCTAAGATATTTCTAAGAGGTTACAACTTTGAGAGTAGATGTTTTCAATTTGAACTAGACACAATCCAACTAGAAAACACGAGTTTTCCGGAAAAAGTAGGAGAACACTGGGTTTAATATTCGAAAGTTGTAGTGGTAAAAATTGAAGTGGAAACCATTTGTCCTAAGATATTTCTAAGAGGCTACAACTTAGAGAGTTGATGTTTTCACTTAGAACTAGATCCTATCCAACTAGAAAACACGAGTTTTCCGGAAAAAGTAGCGAAACACTGGTGGGTTTAGTATTCGAAAGTTTTATTGGAAAAAATTGAAGTGAAAACCGTTTGTCCTAAGATATTTCTTAGAGATAACAACTTTAAAAGCATGTGTTTTCACTTTGAACTAGACCCAATCCAACTAGAAAACACGAGTTTTCCGGAAAAAAAGTAGGGGAACACAGGGTTTAATATTCGATAGTTGTAGTAAAAATGGAAGTGAAAACCCTTTGTCCTAAGATATTTCTAAGATGAACTAGACCCAATCCAACTAGGAAACGCGAGTTTTCCGGAAAAAAGTAGGGGAACACTGGGTTTAATATTCGAAAGTTATAGTGGTGAAAATTGAAGTGAATATCCTATGTCCTAAGATATTTCTAAGAGATTACAACTTTAAGAGTAGATGTTTTCACTTTGGACTAGACCCAATCCAACTAGAAAACACGAGTTTTCCGGAACAAAGTAGGGGAACACTGGGTTTAATATTCGAAAGTTGTAGTAAAAATTGAAGTGAAAACCCTTTGTCCTAAGATATTTCTATGAGGTTACAACTTTGAGAGTAGATGTTTTCACTTTGAACTAGACACAATCCAACTAGAAAACACGAGTTTCCCGGAAAAAGTAGGAGAGCACTGGGCTTAATATTCAAAAGTTGTAGTGGTAAAATTTGAAGTGAATACCCTATGTCCTAAGATATTTCTAAGAGATTACAACTTTGAGAGTAGATGTTTTCATTTTGAACTAGTTTTCCGGGAAAAGTAGGAGAACACAGGGTTTAATATTCGAAAGTTTTAGTGGAAAAAATTGAAGTGAAAACCTTTTGTCCTAAGATATTTCTAAGAGGTTACAACTTTGAGAGTAGATGTTTTCACTTTGAACTAGACATAATCTAACTAGAAAACACGAGTTTTCCGAAAAAAAGTAGGAGAACACTGGGTTTAATCTTCGAAAGTTGTAGTGGTAAAAATTGAAGTGAAAACCCTTTGTCCTAAGATATTTCTAAGAGGTTACAACTTTGAGAGTAGATGTTTTCACTTTGAACTAGACCCAATCCAACTAGATATCACGAGGGGTGTGTTTTTTACCTTAGGATAAACTTAGGAAATAATGAACACCGACTCAGGTGGCTATAGCTGTATATTTTTTGCGGTTTTATAGTTTTTTAAGAAAAAATAGAAATCATGATAAAATAATTAATAATTTTTTTATTTTGTCATTTCATTTCGATAGGGTCCTGACTATACAACAAACAGTTACATAGCAACTCAGGGGCCAATGCCAAATACAATATACGAATTTTGGTTAATGGTATACCAGAATATAGTAAAAGCTAGAACAACATTTACCACTGGCCCATCAAATAATGCATCATTGCCACCAGCAATGGATGAGTCTGGCGGCGACCACAAAATCAGTGGTTATGAAGTAGCACAATCATTACAGCAAGGAGCCATTAACTTAGCTAAGTCTCTTGATAAAACAGGTAACACTAGTAATAATAAAACGCAAAAAATAATTATGCTAACCGATTTTGTTGAAAACAATCGACAAAAATGTGCAATATATTTTCCTGAAAATCTTAATGATTACTTATTTATAACAAATACAAATAATTTAACAGATATAAAATATTTAAATGATAATTACGTAAATTTAGAGCAGATAAATAAATTAATTAGTTATAATTATTTCTTAATTAAAAATTTAAAAATTATTAAAAAAAATGGTTACAATATAAGAAAACTAGTAATTATATATCATAATGCCGCCTCTTTTAGAGCCGTTACCGCCGCCTCACCAACGAACAACGGTGGTTTAAACGAATTTTATGTGTATCATTATTGGTTTCCGGATTGGCCCGATCACAAATCACCTGATAATATTGATATATTGCTTGATATGAGTATTGACCTATTGAGTAATATACAAAACGAATCAGATTTTGAGCTAGCGGATGGTGTCGGTCCATATCCTGGTACGAGTTTAGATGATAAAATTCAAAAATTTATCGTACGCTACAGTATAAATTTAAAGCAAACAATTTCAATGCCATTGCCAATCATACACTGTTCGGCTGGTATCGGTCGAACCGGTTGTCTGGCGGCGATTTTAAATGGTATACGGCAAATAACAATATCAATTATAAATTCTAATACTACTCTTAATAAAAATGTTAATCTAAATTTATTAAATGTTGATATACTTGGTATTGTGTGTAATTTACGTTTACAGCGTGGTGGCATGGTACAAAATTCCGAGCAATACGAATTAATACACCGCGCTCTATGTTTGTATCAAAGTAAATTAATTAAAACCTTTAAATAATTAATTAAAAAAAACATATATTTAATATTATTTATTTCATCGTAAAACATTTTTTCATTCAATATGTATTTTATTATAAAAAAATTTCATATATTGTATATGTTTGTTGTTTTTTAAATTAATTTTTATTTATTTATTTATTTATTTTTATTTTTAATAACGTTTATTTAATTTATTTTACTTTTTTTTCAAATGTGCCTTATTTCGAATTCTTATCCCTTTGTATTTAAATTATATTTTACCTCTAACGTGGCAACACGGCAATAGATGAAAAAAAGGAGTCCCGTTTACGATCACATTCTTAGTTTACATAAATAGCATAGCATATCTCGTCCTCCTATATTCAGTACGAAATAATAATGGCCGTAAACAAAATAATTGGAGCTCGTTTTTTTTATTCAACCGAAATTTTTGCATGAGATAAAATAAACGGGACAGGGAAGCATTTCTCGGAGACATATTCTCATATTCTTATAGGTTATCTAGGCTACGAAAATTCTTTTTATAAATTAGACCTTTTCGGAATTTTATTTTATGTTTTGCCCACTTTTCTTAATTCATTTTCAAAATGAATAGAACATGATCATTTATATTATCTCGTTGTGACTATTTGTGAATCTTATCATAAAATAAAATAAATTTGGCGGATCAATTGGTAGTTCCTGATTTATGCGGTGTTGTGTATTACCTAAATAAATCGGGTTTTTATACATAAAAATTGCTTACAAAATAAATTAAAATTTAAATAAAAATTCATTTTTGTCAAATCCAATTCAAAATGCTTTGTGAAATCAATTTAAGAGACGGTGGAACTCCGCAGAACAATCGGGATGTTGTAGTGGGCTATAACAAGGAGAGCAGAAGTATATTGTTTGTGATTTGCAGTGCTTACAGCGCACTCTCTTTTCTCTTCGTTCAGTGGTATGTGTCCCACTCAGTGTTGCAATATATTTTAAAATTTTAACTTCAAATAAACTAAAAAAAAAACTTCATTTTTTATTTCACGAATGGTTGTCTAACCTCCTTGGTTATAAACAAATATTTTTTTGTTAGTTATGTATTATTTATAGATATATCGCACTCGCTCTCGCAGGTATTATTCATCATACTTTCGAAGCGAGTGTGATATATTAGTGCCGCACTGATTTCTACAAGTATGTCTTCTGCTTAAAGCTCAAAATGTGAATGTAAAAAGAGCCTATTTGCCTTATACTTAAAATCAATTACCATTATTACGCATACATACTCTGGTTCAACATTTTCAACATTTCGTCATTTTGTTGAAACGTTATACAGTTATTATTGGATTTTCGTATATAGTATTTGGCCAGTAAAATTCCGTTTAATGTTTCTGGGTCTAATCTGTTTCGTATTTTAATTTTGTTTATATTTATTTGAGAAAAAATTCTCTCGACATTCGCGATTGCAACAGGAATAGTCAGTACGGCCACTATCACAGTCTTAATCAAAGGAAAGGCTTTCGGCCCATCACAGCGCTTAATATAAAAATGGTTTCCCAAAATAAATCTACTCCAGTTTTCTCTTCAATTTTTAATGAACTCAACGTGACGGATTTCTTGCCATTCGTCGTCAATTGCTTGCAAATTCTCAAGGTCAATTATGCAGGGAAACAAACTACATAAATGTACATCGTAATTTAACTTTTCACTAATTACATTTAAAGGAGCAATAGTTTCAGTTGCCAATAAAAATTTATCGTTTAAATCAATTTTTTTTAGTAAATGGTTACAACGCTCCACGTAAAACTTCAGGCAAGTAGTTCAAAACTCGGTTTCTTCATTTCCATTTAAACACCTCGTTTGTAAAGCGGATAATACATCCGATCCCAAGTAAACGTCCTTTAAATTTTTAATTATATTTTGGTTGTTTAAAGCTATTGTGTTAAACACCATATTATATATTGATTCATCCTGATACTGAATAAAATATTCAAAAATTTTTGTATATAGACGGCGAACTTCCGACAGTAATATATGAATTTGCGGCGACTCGCTTTGAAAAATTCGGTTCAGTTTGTTGACATCGCCTAAAATTATAAAGATACGTTTAAGTTTTTAAAAATTAGACAATTATTATTCTGAATAGTTGCAAATTAAATAATACATATTATTAGACTCGGTATTTTAATAAGACTTATCTAGGATGAATTTCAAGAATTTTAAATAGAGCTCAAAAAGTGGATTGGGAAGATGTTCAATTAGACATTCCGTTGACTCAAATTTTTCCAACTCTTCATGAATAAAATATAGTTTTAAAACTTCTAAGCGACTTAATATTTGATTCATCGTTGATTCCAATGATAACCATCTAGTTTGTGAGGGATGCAACATTTTTCTTGGTTTGAAGTCTAATAAAATTTGCAAATCAGAGAAAAGTTCTATTCGCTTGGGACTATTTTGAATGAAATGATTATATATATCGCGGCAGGTCCCCTCAACATATTTTGGCAGTACTACTTTGCAGGCGTGGTTGGCACATAGTGCGAACGAATGGCATGAGCATTTCAAAATAATTAGAATTGGGCAATCATTTTTCAATAATGTAGCTACTGATCGTTGTGTCCCTGTCATTACGTTTGACCCATCAGCAGCGAAACCCTACGAAATTTCGACGACTTTTGTATAAATCCCAGTCGCATTACAGCTTTCAACTTTTACAAGCCCGAAAAACATATCCTGAATCTTGTTACTGAACGGTATTCGAACTACTATGCTCAAAAGTTTTGTTGTCGAAATATCAGTCGATTCATCGACGCAAATACAAAAAGGAGTTATTTTCATTAAATCGCACAGCTCTTATAGTTGGGGTTTTCCAATTATATTTTTAACAATAGATGTTGTTTTTGTTCTCGTACACGAAATGTCTTTCATTATTGAAGAATCGCTGATTCTTGATTTGAACATTGGGATCAAATGATCCATTGTTAGAAATGACATATTGTGCTCTGCACAAAACGCACTTAGTAATTTTCGTATTTCGGCCATACACACATTTTTATGATGACTAATCTCGTTAATATTTTTGAAAGTTAAAGTATGTACTATTTTCATGTAATTTTAGAGCCGCACTGCGTTCAATATGTTTTTTGCATTTTACATGGTTGTACAAAAAATCCCGTACCCCTGCCTTAGCTTTTAACTCTGAATTGCAAATTTTGCAAAACGCCAAACAATTACATATCGCTTCTTTGAATCCACATTTTATTTTTTTTTTGGTTTCTAAAATCATAAAATACAATTATAATTTAAACAAGAAACATGTTTTCGCAATAAATCAAACCTACCGGTTGTGTTTCTTCATCAATTACAATTTCGTCGTTAGCTGAATGGGATGATGGAATGGGGGTATGTTCTCGAGGTTTTTCAATAGTTTTTGAGCTGGAGGCTGTTGACTGACTAAAAAAGTGACTAACAATAATTTACCTTCCAGAACTGAAGGGAGTCGTTTTCCTCCTTACAGTTCTCCCTCTCAAAGTATTGTCTACTGGTGATTATTACGTCTGTGGAGATGGTGGTTTATGAGTCCCGTTTAATTCGTGCGGGATTTCCACCTCTCTACTTGTACTATTCCTGGATGGAGTGCTTCCGGGGCACGTAACCTGTTTACTATGGTAAACAATCACTCAATAATTATTTCCGCTTAGTGCACAATAAATTTAATACTTTTTAATTATTTTTTATATTTATTATTTAAACTACAACAATAATTTCATTACTTTTCTTTTCAAGATGGAATGAACGCTTGTTGCTTTCTTTTCTTAGTATTATATTGTTTCGTATTGCCCTTCGAACCATCTTTTATGATTACCAAGTTTTTTGTTATAGGGGTCGCCACACGTCTACTGTACGTGTCTTTACTTTTTCAGTCATTCTTTCTTCAAGAAATTTAAATAGAGATGATTCTGATTTAGTAGCAGAACTGGTAGTTGGACTATTTCCCGATTGGTTCATGATATTTTATTGCTGTTTTCTTTTATTAAGGACGGCGGACATTTCCTGCTCCAAAAGCGTTGTACCGGCTTTAGCACTTTCATTCGTACGGAATCCATCCTTCTTAAATCTCGGATCTAAAAGAGTTCCCAGTTTGGTGACTGTTCTAAATTCACACCCAAACAATCTCTTTTTAACAGATTCTAGAAGTTTAGTACAAAACATTTTTCCTTGTTCACAATTCATTACATTATATGTAGCATTTAGATGATTGAAAATGCTAAATGTTAGTGACTGAAATTAAAAAAACAATAAATTAATACAAATAAACGAATTCTTTACTCCATTTATACAGGATTATCCAATAAGAGGTTTCATTTTGAATAGCCTGCTATTTTTGCACCTGTCAATTTTGAAGCTGTCTTTCATCTTTTGACATTTGACAAGTAAAAACTACGCCATTACTAAATGGTACGATACACGCTTCAACATCTTGTTGAAGATCTTGTGATTTAACACCTTTAGAATTTTTTCTTTGAGGCCACGTGAAAGATAAGGTCTATGCCAATGCTCCACAATCGATTCAAGACCTTAAAGATGGAATTCGTGAAGTTATCGAGGACATACAACCGCAAATGTGCGAATTGGTCATGGAAAATTTCGTGAAAACGATATGGTGCTGCAAGCGTAGCCGTGGCGGCCATTTAGCTGATATCGTTTTCAAATGTTAATGGCATATCTTCCTCTTTACAATGAAATAAACATTCATTGATTTCTCTTAAAAAATACTCGTTTTTTTACAAAATTAAACCTCTTATTGGAAAACCCTTTACATAGACATACCAAAGTGTGGCCTAATGAATGCCCGTATTGTGGAAAAATTTGAAAAATATTTCCAATTGTCGTTGCTTTACATTGAAGTTTAATTTTTCTGTAGGTTGTAGTTAGATGCCAGTGTTCCAAATACTGATCTCCATGGTTCGTTGTTATGTTTTAACCACTGAAGGGAATCAGGACAGTCAACTGGTGCTTCTATAAAACCCGGTCGTAAAGCTTTCCTTTAGGAGTTTTTCCTATGTTGGCCGGAATAAAGTAATATTCTTATTTTTTAAATTTTATTATTAATTTGATAATATTGAAACATAAAACATAATGCTGTTTTACTTACTTTCGGTTTATTAAAATAACATCAAATATTTGATGATTATATTCCGAAACTTTTTCAACTGTCATTCTGAGGTTTTTATCAGAAAATTCCTGCACAATAAGCTCTGTTATTTTTTTTTTATAAAACTCGGGAAGCAGATTTGCATTCATTGTAAGAATGTTTCTTCCGGTACTACAATTTTGTACAACGCTTTTTAAATCACTTGGCTTGGAAATATCTGTTGATTCAAATTTCGGAGTACTTTTTCAAACTGATTATTTTTTTCCATCCATTTTTCTATAACCGAATTCATTGAAAGGGTGTCATGGCTACAAGTCCCGTGAATTGATACTGTATCATATCCCTAATAGATTTAATTACATATAACGTTGCTGTTATAAGTATTAAACTTAAAAATATTTTTGGAACTATTAATCTGACCAGCCAAATCTTCCCCAACATTCGCAAAGTAATTGTTGAATTGGGATGCAATTCTGTATCCGTCAGATATAATTTCCCCACCACTATTAATAAAAAGGTTATGATTGTTGCTATTAGTTCTAGGTTAAGAACACCCCCAAAAACCTTTTCAAAATATCTCTTTTTAGCGTAATATTTTTCACGTTTAATTATCTTCTCCATTTCTAGAAGTCTTTGGTTATAATCGCTTACATTTGAGTTTGCTGCTGAACTATTACGAAGTTGCCGATTGCATTTCTTTAGAATTGATTCCTTTTTATTAATTAATTGCCATAAATCGTACGTGATCCAAGGGCAATACGAATTTTTTAGCTTAGGATTAATTTTTTAAATTAGGATTTTAATTTAGAATGGATTGAAAGTTACTTTCGTGGTCACATACAATACTGTTCGGTATTCCGGTGAGAGTGAAATATTTGTTAAGAGCTGTGGTTACGTCTGTTACGTTCTTAGTTTCCATTGCTATCTATTGTAGATGCTTGGAAAAGGATTCTATTATAGATAGAAAGTGGTTTCTGTTTATAATGAAAATGTCTATATGTAGCCTCTCTAACGGCTTCTTTGTGATTGGCCTGTTAATTATATTATTTTGTTGGCACGAAACAGCTGTATGCTTTCGATTCAGAATCTCAAAGCCCAGAATAATTGCCTCTTCTGCTTTCAAATCCAATTTCTGACGCTGTGCATCTTGGATTCGTACGAAGCATTTTGCACCAAATCGTTTTAAATTTCCATAAAATGGTTTTCTACCTTGCCAAATTTCAAATGGAGTTCGACCTACTGCCTTTCATGGCTATGAATTTTGTAAACAATTCGCCATCACTATCGTTTCACCCCAATAGCGATATTCCAATTTTCATTAATGTACGATTTTTGCGTTCTGCAACGCCGTTGGAGCCCTACGGTGAATTTTGACTCCGTTCATATTCAAATATTGCTCAAATTCCTTGCCGATAGCTGGTGGAATTATTTAAATCGCTGGAATGTTTCAGATTTCTCTTTTAACAAATACATGGACGTATATCTTGAGAAATGATCAATGAACGTTAAAACATACCGTTTACCTCTGAATGTGGTTGTTTGCATTGATCCACATATGTCACTGTGAATCACATCCAGTATTCTCGATGAACACTTTTTAAACTCTTTTGGGAACAAACACATTCGAGTTTACTTACACACACTTACACACATTCGAGTTTACTTTCCCTTGTTGCAGACGTCACATTTTTTTTTTTTTTTTTTCTTTTTTTTTTTTTTTTTAAATTATTGTTTTATTTTCCAGCATTTTGCATGTTTACATTTTTGTTCTTATTTGTAAGTTTAAACATAATCTTAAGAAAAAACTTACTCTAATTTTATATCTTAAGAAATTAAATTATTTTGGTCAAACCAGGCAATATTTTTTGACTCTCAATATTTATGAATTTTTGATTTTATCTTTGTATTTAGTTTTGTTTGTTTTGAATAATATACTTTATATTGCTAAAGTAGTAAGTATTTTGAGTTTTTGCTATTTGGATATAAAAAGGGCTGGCACAAAAAAAATATCCCCCATTATGATTGGTTAAAATAATGACTAGATGTATTTGGGTGTAATTATTTTATGAAAAGAATTAGTTATTGTTGTGACTTAGCCACCAATATTTTGTTTTATTTCGATAATATTTCATTATAGATTTATTAGACAGGCTTTTATTAAATCTGAAGAGGCCCGGTTCTATAAATTCTCTCGGGTCGATCGCTTTTTTATTTTTTCTTCTCATAATATGATATATAATAGGTATTGCATTGTCGGATTGTATAAAGGAGTTTTGGTCGAGGTACAAAAAGGATTCCGGTGGAGGATATTTGTTTTCAATATTACTTTTATATATAGTCATGTCCATTAGATATGGCGCATAAATCATGGAGTTTGCAGACGTCACATTCTGCTGCATGGATACACTTCGATTTGCAGTCTGCCAACTTCATCCCATCTCCATTTTAACATTACTTACAACATTCTCCATTTTAACATTACTGGGGATTCCATCTTTGTTAATAAAATACACAACCACACTGCCCTTGCCAGATGATTTTATTTGCTGGCCATTTGAAAGCGACACATTTTCAGTATGTAATCCGTCGAATTCGATGAAAACATCACGACGACAGGAAATATGAACAGAACAGAGATGAATAAGAGTTGATCTGTATTACGTTGTTCAAATATATTCGCCTTTAATTTGTGATCTACATTGTTTTTTCTCGCCTTCCACTATCCATATTCATAGCACTTATTTCAAAAATGCGAACCATTATTTGTCACTTTTAATGCATTCGCATCACAAACAATATTTTTGTATACGTCGCGATCATTTCGTCGTCTATGTTCCTCTGTAATTTTTGCACGTTTTTAAAGCATAGCCTACATTACAACATTATATTGATTGATGAATATGAATACAAATCATATTTCCAACAGGGCCGTGGGGAAATTTTGATATTATAAGGTTTGCGGTCATATTTGTGCTTGTTACAGATATTGGAAGCATTAATTCGAGTTCTGATTTTATTCCCCATTCTTGGGAAGAATAATGCTACTTCCTCTGTGTGCCCTCTCATGTTCTTTGATTATGATTATGTTTTGCCTGTCTTCGCTTGTAACATCCTCGATTATTTTTGTTGTGAAGACAAAGTGACCAGTTTGACAGAAATGTTGTTTAAATGATTCGTGAATTGTCGTGTATAAGTTCTCAGGGACCATAATTGCCAACTGCTTACCGTTGTGGTATGCCTTTAAGAATTTCATAATATTGTCGGGAATATATTTGGGAATATGTCTTCCGAAATAATTGAGAAATGAATGTAATAATCAGCTGACGTATTCTCTGAATGAATTATTTCCATATCGTCTGAGGAATTTGAGTTGTTTATTGGAGATTCAGCAGATTCACGTGGTGTTACTATCTGTGAACTCATTTGTATTTAATTCCTTAGTGTCTGTGTTGGCATTCTGCTCAAAACATCTGCCACGACATTTGTTTTGCCTTCTTTATAAATTACGTCGTAATCGTAGTTTCCCAGCTCTAATCTCCATCGTAGAATTTTGGATTTTTTCGCCAAAGGGTTACCAAAGTGAATTTATTACCGTACCGGTATGGTTGGTATTTATTCACCGCCCATATTATGGCTAATGTCTCCTTCTCGTTTGTGGCATAATTAGTTTCTGTTGAATTAAGTGTCCGGGACGCGAACGCTATTGATTTCTCAATACCATCGTGGATTTGTGATAACACTGCACTCAGTGCAAAATCTGAAGCATCCGTTGTTAGGATATATGGTTTGCTGAAGTCTGGGTAGATCAGTATTTGATCTGTGGCTGTCGTTTTCTTTAGTTTCTCAAATGCCTTAATGTATTCTGGATCCTTTAGGTCCATTGGGATTTCCTTTTTTAAATATTTCGTCATGCCTTTGGCGACTTCTTTCTGGTTTCTGGGTAGGGGCCACTCTAAAATTTTCTGGATTTTATCGCTAATGGGCAATATTGCGTCTTGGGTGATTATGTGTCCCAAGAATTCGTTTTCGCGTTTCAGAAATTCACACTTAAATTAATTGACAGCTGAATCTTGAGATTGAATTCGGAAAGACGTTTGAGTACTGTGTCTAAATGATTCGTTAGGTTTTCGCCAATTATTACGATATCGTCGACATAGACATGACATATTTTGCCTATTAACCCTTGTAATACGTTGTTCATATCGCGTTGAAAGTTGCCTAGGCCGACTTTCAGGCCAAATGGCATTCTGAAAAACTCGAAATGACCCTTATCTTCTGTTAAGAAGGCGGTCTTTTGTTGAGACTTCTCATCCATTGGGATTTGGTGGAAGGTAGATTTTAGGTCCAACGTTGTGAAGTAGGTCGATCTTCCCAATTTATCTAAAATCTCTTCAATTTGGGCCATCGGGAATTTATCATCGATCGTTTTTTCATTTAGTTTACGATAATCGATAACTACCCTGACCTTACGTGTTCCTCAAGCGTCTGTTTGCTTAAGAGCGGCTAATAATTCCACTTTTGAGCATACGTTTTTATATCCAAGTTAAGAGTTCGTGTAGAATTCGAACTTAAAAAAAACAACTTTATTCATTCAAATCAAAACTAGAACTAACTTTACAATTTTTCATTTTTTCTTATAACAATTATTTTTATTCTACTTAAAATTATAGTTTGTTGAATCGGCTGATTTTCCCCTGCGCGTGTTCTATTTGGCGCATTACGCTGACATCGCATTAATTGAGGCACGTTGTGCTGATCCAACACATTGATGGTGTTAACTCCTCCCTCCTTAAAAATGCACGTCCCGCGGATCAGAAATTTAGTTGAATGGGTTGAATTCCAGGTTGCTGATTGGGAAGTTAGATGATTTTGGGAAGAACAGCAGTCTCCTTTTATGCTCGAGTCTTGCCCTGTTTATCAAGAAAACAAGGACTAAGCTACAAATGATGATTATGATCCCAATGTCCATGACAGCCGATTGTTTATGCTCGTTGAATAGTTCTTGTAATTGTGCAATGTTACCCAGATACAGTTTATGTACGTATCCGAAATCAATTATGAAACCTTTTTCCGTGACGTTCATATTTAGTACAGAGGGTAAAACTTGGAATGTCTTTATTTCCTTGCTTACGGATGTCGTGTTGTGTTGTTAATTTGAATCGTTTCGTTGGCGTGTTGTACTATAAAACTTCCTTTTAGGTGTTGTTCCGTGTTATTATATGATACTTTTCCATCAAAATTGCTCAGGAATATGGTGTGGTCATCGATGGTTTCCATGACTGGTTTGTCGCAAAATTGATATTCGCATCTAGCACTGAGCCCTTTGATTTGTTGATAAATACAGTGGTCTCTTTAATCCACTTAGGTCACAAATAGTTATTTCTCCGAATGTCTGATACTTTTTTACGATTCCAAATATTTCATCTTGATTGAGAAGAAGTTCGTTGAATTCTGTGTATATACATGCGTTTGTTGTGGTTGGAAGTTGAACGTGTCATGATGTGGTTGTAGTCCTGTTCACCAGTTTTTGGCATGGATAGAGCGTAAAGGAGGGCAGATTCTTTCACAATCATCATGGGTTCTGCGTATTCAATTGCTTCGATCTCGTTAGTGTATGGCAATGTTTCGATCTCCACGATTAATCGATTGATTTCCCCTTTATTCAGTAGATTAGTGTTGACAATACTTCCCTTGGCCAATTGAACAGCTCTGACTATCTCTGACTCTGACTATCTCTCTCCTTTAGAATGGTTAATCGGTTAAATAGTACTTGTTGGAGTTTTTCTTCCGATTCGTCGTTTAGATGGTCTAAGATTTTGTTGTACTCTGCAAGCAATTGTTGAATGGTGTTTGTTAACGCCTTGTTAATCCTGTAATGTTGGTTGTTGTTACGAATTATCTCATTTTTGCTTTTCATTATTTGGTCCCAATCCGTGGCATCCGGGGATCCTCTAATCCATTTCCATGCACTACCTATTCAGTTTATCGACCTTTGTTTGCGTGATTGACACTTGAGTTTCGAAATCATCTGCGCTATGATTTTCGCGAGGACCAATTGTGGCTGAAGGATGCTCTCCTGGTGTGTCCTACTGATCGAGGGTGTAACTCGCTCTAATACTTCCTCGTACTCCCTTAGGTTGATGCCATGGATCAGCTTGAAATTCCCTTGAATTATTCGCCCCTTTCCTTGTTTTAGCGTTACGAGAGGGGTATGATTATACTCATATATGCTTATTGGATGAGTAAAACACCCGGGCCAGGAGCTAGAAAGGAAGAGAAGTAAACCCGTTAATTGTATTGTGGTGTTAATGAGGGACTATTGGGGTAAGTTTTTTATATGTGTTTTATGGATGCGTCTTCCAGATGTAGTCGTTACAGTGACCTTATTGTCTTGTGCCACTGTTACTTGACGAAATTTGGGTTTGTCTTTCTGTTGAATTTATAAATCGTGTCACCAGCTTTGTAGGTCTTTAAACTGGTTCTCTTGTTATTCTCTCTCATTATTGTGGAGTTTTGATTCTTTTTCTAAATGTTTCAGTTAGGTCCTCGTGAACCTTAGTTTTGAAGTCTGCAAGATTTTGGTAATTTATCCTCCGTGTTCTCTCAAAAAATATATCATTGGGTTTCCGTTGTGTAACCGAGTGTATAGGTCGTTGTAACGATCCACTGCTATGTTGATCAGTTCTTTCGTAGATAGCTCCTTGAACTCGTTCTGGAGGCTTCGAACTATTTCGAGTATTGTAGAGTGAACTCTCTCTATGGCCCCATTAACTTCACTTCGTTGCGAAGGTGTTTCATAAATCTGGATACCAAAGGTTTTTAGGTAGTCCGTAATGATCGGACTCACGAAGCATCTTTCATTATCCATCACAAGAATGCGAGGTGCTGTGAAATAATGTATCGCCTTTATGATCTTATCTCGCACGTGTAAGATGGATTTATTCTTAATGCGAAAGAATTTTACAAACTTAGAGTACTTGTCCATACAAAATATGAATTTTTCCTTTTTTATCTCCATTATGACCACATGGAGAATCTCTGCAGGATATGTTGCAATAGGTGTTTCTTGAAGAGCAATGCGATGAGGGTGTCGATCATATTTATTCGTGTTGCAGGTGTCGCAGGTCTGCGTGTGTTTTTTAATCAAACTGGCCATCCCTGGAAAGTAATTTCTCTAAAATTTGTTTTCGATTCTCCATAGGATTTCGGTGAGCCCTTTGTGAGTTCTTCTGTTATTATGGAAAACTTATTTTCTTCACTTCGAATGTCCGACTACTCTTTGAGTTAGACGTATCTTGTAATTTGAGAAACTGTCTTTAAAAACTTCTTGCAAAAGTTGGATATTCTCCGGTATTTTTATCCCATTGATGATGGTTGGATGTAGCTTTTCCTGTAAGACCTTGGATAAGTTTTCTCTATTTATTTCTGGTAGGCTGATGTAATGTCGGTGGTAAGTTGGATGGGGCTCTTCATGAGCGTACATATCTTGACCCTCCTGGAATATTAACTGGTTCCTGAAGACATTGATTGGTTTGTCACAATATCGAATAAGGTTGGTGGAATCTTCTTCGGTACTGTGAACAGTTTCGACGGTAGACAATGCGCGTTCATTTCAAGTTCCAGTCTAGACAGCGCGTCTGCTACTTTGTTGGTACAGCCCGGTTTATAAATAAGCTCGTAGTTGTACTCCTCCAATCGAGCTTTTCAGCGTTTTAACTTCGCATTATTATTCCTATTGCTTAATGTAAAAGTTAGCGGTTGATGATCTGTCAGGATTTTTATTTTTCGAGCTCCGTATAGGTAGTTGCGAAGGTTGTCCAATGCCCATATTATAGCCAGCATCTCCTCATTCGCAGCATAGTTTTCTTCTGTGAGATCCGGAGATGTAAGTTATTGGCCGGTCTTTTCCGATGTCCCCTTGAGACAACACAGCGCCAATGGCAGATGAGGAAGCATCAGTAGTCAGCCAGCAGAAAAGGTATGTTGAAGTTTGGAAAAATTAATACCTCTGTTGATGATAGGAGCTCTTTGATCCAACTCTTTCTGATTCAGGGGGTTTATTATGAAATTTTCGACGCGCGTATTTTTTTCGACAACGTCGACAGTCGACAATCGCTATTATGAATTTTTTTTTTCGACAACGTCGAAAATCAGTATTATGAATAATTTTGAAGGAAAATAACAATTGCATTTTACTTACGTATGCGTAAAATCATTTTTATTTCATTATGGTGTTTTGAGAAGAAAGGTGCTTAGGAAATTTTAATTAAGGTTTTATTAATTAATTAAGTTCTTATTTAATTAAGGTTGTAACACAAAAAAAAAATCTGTCACAAATAAAATTGTGTTACTCACGGATCAAAAGCATAAGCGCAAACGTATTTTTTTTAATTTTTTCCTTTATTCCTCAAAACAAAAGAGAAAATAGTAAAAGGGAATACCAAAAAACCAAATCCGATCAAAATCAAAATTTTTCTCTTTCATTCTATTTCATTCGAGTCCAATAAGGAAAATTATATATAAAACATAAAAAAAGTTTATTGTTAATATAACAAACTAAAACACTAATTAAAAAATTTACAAAATTTAAATCATACTCACATTTTGATAAAAAAAAATATAATTTATTTTTAAATTTAAATTTATTGTTGGAAATTATCAAAAATATTAAATTTAAATTAATTACTTTTTATTAAATTTAAATTAATTAATTTTTATTAATTAAAATTTTATAAGTTTAAATTATTAATTTATTTTTACTAACAAATTTTTTTTTATTTCTCAACACTTAACACTTTTCTTTTATGTACTCGACACCTCAAGAGCTGTCGTAAAATAGTCGACGTTATCTAAAAAAAAACGCGTGGAGTATTTCATAATACAAAAATTCGACAACGTCGAAAAAAAAACGCGGTCGAAAATTTCATAATAGACCCCCAGGTTAATCTTCATCTTTTTGGATTGTGGTGCTTTAATTTGAGCATTCTCCCCACTCGTCAAGTTGGTTAGCGGTTTAGCTACGTGAACAAAGTCACGGATAAACCGCCTATAATACAATGCTAGACCCAGGAAGGATTTGAGGTCTTTTAAGTTCTCGGGTTTCTTGATGTTTTGAATAGCCAGAACGGTTGGAAAATTCAATGCATTTATTAGTTTCGGGTCTCCAGTCAAGCAAAAAGAGCTAGATAAAGAAATCGAGAGGATGTTTTCCCTCGGCGTTATTGATTATTCAATATCTAGCCCGTAGAGCTCACCTGTAACAAAGGTACCAAGAGCCTGAGCCTCCAAGCGAGCCTGGGGTACAGAATCCTCCGTCCACGAAAAAAAACGAAACTAATAAATGCAGATGAAGTCGCCCATTTATGGACTGAACATAAACATTGTAGACCCGTAAAGACAGAGAGTATCCTATATACATATATAACAAATTGTTTTCAAAATTATTTGTCATAAAATATATTTTTTAAACTTCTTTCAATTTTAGTTTTTTCAGTTTTTTATTTTAATATAATGTTTTCAAGTGGTTGTTCTACAACACAAACATGTTTTCTCCGGGTGGAAAATCGTGACCACGAAGAAAAGATGGTTTTCGTTAATAGAGAAACAATGAATAATGTTTCATTAAAACGTTATATACTAATTAATGGTAATTTAAATAATTCAATTGTGTGTACGGTATTACCGAAAGAAAATTGCCCCAAGGACATCATTCAAATGAATTGGGCCAGTCGAACGAGTCTACGTGTGATAGAAAATGATATTGTCTACGTGAAATCATGCCCGTTAATTAAAGACGGAGTTTTAGTTATTGTTGCTCGTCGTCTTGATGAGAGATTTAACGGTTTTGACAGGTAACCAACCCTTCATTTCTTAACTTTTTTTTTTTTAAATTAGACGGCGATAATTAGGAATTTATGTTGTTAATATTGTAATTTTTTCCAGCGACTTGAACGAGCATTGGGAAGCACAGTTGGAACAATTAAGAAACCGCAATGTTCACGTAGGAGAGGTATTTGTTCCAAGTGACGGCATTTCTACAAATACATTTGAAGTGGTTACGTGCCAACCGTGGCCATACTGCCTCGTAACACCAATGGCAAAAATTTGTTTTGAAGAAAGCCCGAACTTTCTTCCGGTTCTAGTTGAATTTAACCTAATATTATTTCACTCTCAGAGGGCGCCACCGCGATCTTATCACTCATGATTTCTGGATAACATCGAGCCAGCCTCATCCTTCTTCTAATCCTAGTATAAACTACACATATAGGTACGTGGCTATATCCCGTATTCTTTTTTTTCTTTCATGTATTTTTTTTTCCGAATACGCCCCAAAGCTAACCTAATACATTACAGTTAGTACATAACTTAATTTACTACTGATGTGCTTCACCGCGCGTTACTAGCCCTCACCCCGCCAATACACTGACTACCCGCCAAGCCCAGGGACTCGTACTTCATCTAATGGTGCGATGGTATCATTCACGGCCCTCTAACGGTGTTGCTGACAATCCGCTTCATCCTTCGATTGCCAGAGACTCACGGAAAATAAGTCCGGCTTCGAATCATCCTCCTTCCCATCCGTTTCTGATCGCCATCGCCTGGCCATTCGTTGCCGTTTCTTCTGTTCGCGTAGCAAACCGCGTAGCTCAGATGCCCATTTACCCCTATCTCTGGCCGTAACGCACATACCAAGGCCCATAGCCCCTCCTCGGCGCTTGGGTTTTTTTTCGTGGACGGAGGATTCTGTACTCCAGGCTCGCTTGAAGGCTCAGGCTCTTGGTACCTTTGTTACAGGTGAGCTCCACGGGCTAGAAGATTATTCAATAACGCCGAGGGAAAACATCCTCTCGATTTCTTTATCTAGCTCTTTTTGCTTGACTGGAGACATTGAATAGTACTGTTGCTTGATGGGTTTAGCATTAGCAGTATCTATCTCATGTTGCACTATAGACGGGTTCGTCCTAAGCCGAGCCGTTCAAACGAGGGAAATTTGAATTTGACCTCATCTAGTATTTTCTGCTGATTAATGTCAAGATATGACCGTCTTGCTCCTGTACCCTCAGGTCAGCCTGCGTTAATTCGGAAACGGAGATTTGCAGGTTAAAAGTATCCCAGAAGTTTGTTCCCAGATACAGTTTCTGTGACAAAGATGGAGCTATAAATAACTTTACGGTTTTGGTCTGATCGTTGAAGAAAACCGAAACATAGATGTGCCCGATGATCTTTTCCGCTGTACCACTAGCAGTATGTAATTTTGTTGCTATCGGGTCGTGTGGTATGTTAAGCTACAATGCTGTAAAAATTCTCTGCTTCTCCGTTCCAGTACGCTGCTGTTAGCCCCTGAGCCCAAAAGTCCCTCTATTTCCCGGTCACAAATTCTAATCCTGGCATATGGCCTGTTGTCTGGTTTGAAATGGATAACTGTCGTTTGGCAGGATACTGACTGACAACTGATGTTCAAGCTGGATGATATCCTCTCCAGTATAATTCCGGATCGGTGTTGCTTGCCGCTTCCTCGGTCAAGATACGTGATCGTTGTCTCGGCTCGGGGAATTCGAGATATCCAGTTTTCCGAAGGTCTACATCGGTTACAGTCAGAGCGGAGTACTCCCTTTTCTCCACATCCGAAACAAAAAATGCGGACTATTCGGCCACGACAAACTAGGTATGAATGTGAAGGATCACCGCAATTCCAGCCACGGAAATGTCCGCGGTTTCTGAACAGCTGTAGGCCTCACCTGCCTAGCCAGTTGTAGTTGAAACTACTCTGTTGCCCCCTCCCTTCTGGTCTTTTAGATGACGTCTTGAATTTTAGCTGTTCTTGAAATGTCACCTTACGTTTCAACTGATCATTAATTTCGCAGATTTCATCGTAGACATTTTGCGACTCATCCCGGTCTGTGTACCACCCAATTTCATCCCCTTCCTCGGCATTACCTTCTGGATAGGCCAATTCTTGTACTCGAGGACGATACAAATCTAATCTACGCTGTGGATTCATGGTTGATCTGGGTTGCTGGTACAAATTTAGATGTGGTTTGCTTTATATAGGTGTTAAACCAGCTTAGGGATTATGGCCGAGACGTCTCCACATTTCTTCCAGAGATGTACAACGTCGAGCAAACTCACCCAAATTGATAAACCTCCGTTCGTCATGTAGAGCCATCTGGAGGCCTGGTCGCATGCTTCGCCTTAAGATAGTCTAGATGGTCTCATCTGCTACTACCTTATTGGTTTGCAGAGCAATCATGTGGATTGCCTGGTAGAACTTCATAAATGACTCGCGTGGGTAATTTTGCTTACGGTTGTTTAGGCTTCGCCGCACGTCGTCATCAGTTCTACTTGATACAAATCGCATCAACATCTCTTGGCGAAACCCCTCCCAAGACATTTCGGGGTTTCGGTCAACTGATGTCCAAAACCAGTCTAGAGCATCATAAATGTAATACCTCTACAATATCATCGAGTGGTATTGATAACCTATTCGCGTGCCATTTCATTCACCTCAGAAAATGCTCTCCCGTTATAGGGCTCTTATGTCCTTGAAAACGGACTTTCCAGGTACTGGTTTCCCGGCGCAATTTGGCGTCTGTCAGACCGCTTACATTAGCCAGTGCACCTAGAATACTACAGGCCACACTGCTTGCTATGTCATTAAATTTATGTCTACAGTTTTTTCTTTGAACTCTAGACGGCAGTCAAGTTCATAAAATGAAAAAACCAAAACAAACAGAAAAAATAAAAATATTTTTATACGTGTATTAAAAGTAAGGTTATGTCTTCTCGTAAATTATATTAAATGTGTATCAATTTTATACGTGTTTACATATTTAACACAATTTAAAGTGCATAATTTCATAATAATGTTATAAATTAATACTTTTACCAATAGCTTTCTGTTAAATTTCAAAATACATTATTAAAATATTTTTCTTGTTGTTTGTTTACAATTTTTTTCTTATCAATGTGACAGCAAAAACAAAAAAAATCAAAACAATCTTTTTAATTTTAGTGCTGCCTATAATAGCCAAAGAGAGAACTGTCGACATAAATTGACGTCATATAGCAAAATTTTTAAAGCAGTGTGGCCTGTAGTATTCTAGGTGCACTGCATTAGCTCAACCGTGTGCAAACTGGTTCGAAGTTGTTACTGACCCCTACGACGAAAAACACTCTTGAAACGGGTAGTCTACAGTCGGGCTGTACAAGGATCATTTTCGTCGTAGTTTCTTTGCAGCACAAACTCTCGTGTTGAAATTTAGCAAAAAAAAACCCATCCACTCCTTATTCGACGTTTCATCACACCACCATCAACCAATGACACTCACTTAATTCATCTTTTATATAATTTACTATTTATTCATAAAAAAAAGAATTTGCTTTTAAGTTTGATTGAGCAAAAAAAAACTTTCATCACCAATACATAATAAATAACTATGTTTTAAATTAATTGAATTCGGAAGTGAAGAAAAATGTTAAAAATAAAATACAGGCAAAAAACACAAGTTTATGGCTTAAGCTAAGCATAAAAACGCACCCGCACAATCTGCCTCAGAGTACTCCGGTTGACATACGTGTGGTAGGCTAAAAAAGAATAATTTCGGTTCTTGCCCTGACACTTTTCTTCACTATAAGAAACTATATTAAACTATATTTACTGCACAATCAAAAAAAATCAATACTATTTGCGATAGCGAACATAAACGAAATTTACTTGATATTTTGCTATTTTTAGAATTACGTTATAAATTTTCAACAAGAAAGAAACTTATCATTTACACTTAAACATAAACTATTTAACTTTATATATTATTCGCCTTCGATGTGATTATCCTTAAGTATTTATAGGGTACAGTAGCTGGTCCCGAAACCATATATTTATATATATGTGCGTATATCCCGGTGCGTTGATACAGTAAAAAACAACTTTTTTTTTGGGTAATACCACGTCTGATGACCGTTGTTCGAAATACACCTGTACGTTAAAACGTGGCGATCCAAATTCTGTATCCAATTCCAAAATAATTGCGAATTTATAAAGATCCGTTCAATGTTATTAACAATGCGGTTAGCCGTGAGACCCCGCCACTCGAGTTTTTGTATTTCGCAATTTATATACGCAGAAGCGGTTGAAAAAAAAGATAGACTCTAAATAATTTGAATATAGAACACATAAAAAAGTTTAGCTTCATATTTAGGCCATTAGCAAACACAAAAATTGAACGTTAGAAACTCACCGTTCAGGATTCGGCAGAAATTTGCATCCACACTTTAACTTAAGCAAGTTTTTTTTTGTGACCGTCGACTTTGGTAATTTTTGTTTGTGGCTTATTTTTTACGGCTAGGAATATTTAGCTATAACTTTACACAAACTTTCAAAATTTAGATATTTTTCACTTTATTTATTAGACCGATATTGCGGTGTTTTTTTTTTTTTTTTTTTTTTTTTTAAATTATTGTTTTATTTTCCAGCATTTTGCATGTTTACATTTTTGTTCTTAATTGTAAGTTTAAACATAATCTTAAGAAAAAGACTTACTCTAATTTTATATCTTAAGAAATTAAATTATTTTGGTCAAACCAGGCAATATTTTTTGACTCTCAATATTTATGAATTTTTGATTTTATCTTTGTATTTAGTTTTGTTTGTTTTGAATAATATACTTTATATTGCTAAAGTAGTAAGTATTTTGAATTTTTGCTATTTGGATATAAAAAGGGCTGGCACAAAAAAAATATCCCCCATTATGATTGGTTAAAATAATGACTAGATGTATTTGGGTGTAATTATTTTATAAAAAGAATTAGTTATTGTTGTGACTTAGCCACCAATATTTTGTTTTATTTCGATAATATTTCATTATGGATTTATTAGACAGGCTTTTATTAAATCTGAAGAGGCCCGGTTCTATAAATTCTCTCGGGTCGATCGCTTTTTTATTTTTTCTTCTCATAATATGATATATAATAGGTATTGCATTGTCGGATTGTATAAAGGAGTTTTGGTCGAGGTACAAAAAGGATTCCGGTGGAGGATATTTGTTTTCAATATTACTTTTATATATAGTCATGTCCATTAGATATGGCGCATAAATCATGGAGTTTTCTGTATTTGTGGTGGCCCTTAATATATGTTTTCTTATAATCTCAATTATGAATAAATCTATTCTGTCAAAATTGATCGAGTTATATATTACTTGATTTGAAATAAAATGTTTTGGATTTTGTATTTTCCTATATTTTGATAAACATATTCTTAAGCATTTTCGTTCAAAAATTCTAATTTTTTCCATCAAGGCAGATGACATATTAAACCAAATTGGTGCTGCGTAAGTGAGAAGTGGTCTTATAATCACTTGATAACAAATCAATTTTACTGCCTTATTCAAAAATTTTGAAAAGAATAATTTATTTAGCATTCCAAAGACTTTACGAGCTTTGTCCAATTGTGTAATAATATGTTTATCATAATAAAGGTATTGGTCTAATTTCAATCCTAAATATTTTACTTCCGTTTTTTGTTTAATTTTCTTATTGTCTAATTTAATACTAATTTTATTCCAATTTTTCCTAATATTATGATTTAATTGATTTAATGGGGTCCTAAATAATATTAGTTCACATTTTATTAGATTTATTTGAAGCTTCCAATCAATCAGATACTTTTTTATTTCATTTAGTGAGTTTTGTAAGTTTTTTTCAATTGTATTAATTTTATTAGAGGTCGAGTAGATAATTATGTCGTCGGCATATGCTAATGCTTGACATTTACTTGAGTTTAATGTATCTTTTTTAAGTATTTTCGCCACAAACAAACTGAATAAAATTGGTGCCAAGATTGTACCTTGCTGAAGCCCAGTACTTAGTTCATATTCATTTTCTGTAACGTTTATTCCATTACTTACTACAAATTTCCTTTTTGATAACATCTCATCTAACATGTAAATTACACTAGGGTTAAATTTCATTTTGTACAATTTATACAATAAACCCTCGATCCATGTGGAGTCAAACGCGCGTTCTATGTCTATCAGTATTGCTCCGGTTACCTTTGCATTATTAAAGCCGTGTATGGCGTCAGAGGCCAGTTTGTTTATTGCATGTACCGTGGAATGGGCATATCGAAATCCGAACTGATTATCTGGCATTAAATTATTTTGTTGCACATGTAGCATAATATTATTATGTAAGACAATTTCAAATACTTTGCTCACGTTAGACATTAAGGTGATGGCACGATAATTTTTATATGACTTTCCGTCTTTATTTTTTTTCTTGATTGGGATTACCTTCGAGAGTTTCCATTCCATTGGGAAATGAGTGTTATTTAATAAATGATTAAAAAGTATGCAGTATTGTCTTATCATGCAGCTAGGCAAATGTTTCAGTGCGATATTTGGTATTCTATCAGGCCCCGCGGACTTTTTGTTGTTAAGGTTTTTGAATATATTTTCTAATTCAGTTTCTGTCGTATATAGACCATCCGTTACTGATATTGGATCGAGATTGTCAGATGTACGTTCAACTTTGAATTCTTGTTTATAGAATTGACTTGATGTATTATTGTAAATGATTTCATTTTTTTGTTGTTGTAGTTTGTTCATAAATTCATTTACTTTACTATCATGATAAGAAACCGTATTTTTCCTAGTTTGATCTTCTAAATAGGCACCTATTATATTCAGTTTGTCTGTTGTCTGAAGTACTTCAACATTATCACTATCTATATTTTTAATTCTCGTTCTGTCGGTTAGGTTAATCGTATATTTCTGATTGTAATTTAAGAATTTCGTATCGTAAGTATTTTTTGTGTTAATAGTAATATTATCTATAGATATGCCATCTTTTGGTCTGAAAATTCTGTTGGTATTAGTAAATATACTTTTTTTGCTATTTAATTGTATGTTAGTTATTTTGTTTCTCCATACTTTATTTATTTGGATTCTTATATTTTGCTTTATTAAGTTTTTTAAATTTTTTATGATAGATTGCAAATGATTCAATTGATTAATATTATAATTTGGATTTCTTTTCATTTTTTTGATTTTAGTTATAACTAAGCTTTTGCATTTATATAGTTTGAATATTAATTTATTTCCATAAATATTTTTTAACAGTTGATTATTGATGTTGTTAATCGGAGGTGATATTTCTTTCAAAGTGTCTAATATCCACGAATTTAATTCCAATAGGTAACTATCTATTTCTTTGTTATTTAAGTTTTTGTTATTGGGAATGTAAGTCTCGTTTAAATGATCCGAATTGTTTGCGAGCTTATTATTATATTTTTGTTCTAATTTTATTCTGTACACATTCCAGTCCACACCTGCTATCCAGATCCCATATTGCTGTCGTTGTGTGTTATTATTTATTATTGATTCATATATATTTTGAGACGTTATATCAAACTGTAAAGCCTTGTGGTCACTGTCATAACTAATCGTATTTAAAATGGGTTTAGCTAGCTTTATCCTGTGATCAATAACTGCTACATCAATAGTGGAATTAGTTCTAGGATACGTGGGTTTGTCAGGTATCACTAACTTTAGTTTAAAGAACTGGCTATTATTATCTAACCATTCTTTTAGTTTTTTTCCACGAGTATCATTAATTCTGTTATTCCACGATTGATGTTTAGCATTTATATCTCCAGCCAGAACATAATAATTATTTTGGTTATTTAAATTTAGATAATTAAATATATTTTCAAAGTCGTTAATAAATTCATTGGTTGAACCATTCGGAATTCCGTATATTGAGCCAATGAATAATTTTGAATTTTTATTGTCTAGCTTAATCTCTACTATTGTACATTCAATTGTATTTATATATGAATTGATAAAATTTATATGTTTATATTGTATATTGTTTCTTAATATTATAGCTGTCCCACCACCGTGTATTTTTCGATCATCCCTTATTATATTATAGTCCTTAATCCTAAAAATATGTTTTTTATCGAGTTTTGTTTCAGACAGCAATATAACATCTGGATTGTGTGTTTCGATAAATATAATTAGATTCATACGGCGTTCTATCGATATTATTGAGTTGACATTTAATGAAATAATTTTTAGTTTATTTGCCCTAGCCATAACTGTATCGGATTTTATATGCTTCACAACAACGACTAGCTTCTATAAGGTAATTATAATCGCTATGGTGTTCAATTAAACATGCAATCGAGAACCAAATCGATGTAATAACAATAATGAGTTGTGGCAGGATCACTATATATCTTTTAAATATCTTAGCTTTAAGAGCTTTGGAATTCAGATATGTTTTACTCACCATGCATAATCTCGTTAATTGCGTTGAATAGTGTGTCTAACTTTTTATCGTTTTCCTCCATGTATGACTGGAATTTATTCAGTTTATTTAGGATGATTTGGTTTAAGTTGCCTTCGCTAACCTTATCATCATTACATCGATTTGATTTTCCGTTGTTAGTGTTATAGTTTGTCTTAAATAAATCATTGAAATTTACTCCGGGTTCAATATAACTCGAGTTAAATTTTTGTGTTTGCATTTGTTGTTTTTCCTCCCTTGCTGTCTTATTCTCCCTGATTCGCTTTAGTATTCCTTTATATACTGTACATCCTCGATAAGATGCTGGATGTCCGATTTCTCTACAATTTGCGCAGAATGGTTGTGTATTATTTTTTTTATCGAATTTGCATTTTCCTGGAAGATGATCCTCGTTACATTTTACGCAGCGATAGTGCAAATTACAATTAATAGCTGCGTGCCCATATCGTTGACAATTCTTGCACTGTTTCATTTGGTTGATTCTTAGTTTTTCCCAATATATTCGTTGATAATTTATAAATTTGATATCTCTTAATTTATTTAGATTGGAACCCGGCGATAGTTGCACTAAATATATTGGTATTTTTTTTACTGGTTGTTTTTTTAAAGTTGTTTGGAACGTTGAACATTTAATGAATTTGATTTCGTCACATTCATGCTGCTTCAATTCAAGTAATACTGCTTCAACGTTTTCATCAGCTGATAAACCTTTTAATATAATGTTTTTCGGTTTCTCGGTTTTAGGTGTATATGTAAAAAATTGGGCACTAACATTTTTTAGTTTTTCGATTGTTAGATTATAATTGTTCATTGTTTTAATGAACAATAAATGCTTGTTGTTATTTACTCTTTTAATTTCGAAATCTGTAACGTTATATGATTTTAATAACATTACCGTTTGATTGGGTGTTTGTGTATAAATAGTTATTGGTGGTATCTTCTCGCTTTTTATTATATCAGTATTATTAACTTGATCATTTACAGTTTTATTTTTTGTTGTGTTTTTTTTGTTTGAATTATCATTATCTTTTATTTTATTTTGGTTTTTATTATAGTAGATATTACTTTTATTGTGTTTTCTTTTATTTTGTCTCCTCAAGGCTGGGATAAATTCAGGTTCATCTTCTTCATTGTTTTTATAAGTTTCTCCGTTTTTGCTTAAATTATCTAGGTCATCTTCTATCACAATATCATCAAATTGATTTCCAGTTATAATATTATAATCGTGGATAGCATTGTGGCTACTATTATTTATGTCGTTTTTATTTTCTAGTTTGTCAGTACCATGATTTTTTCGATTGCCGTTATTTTTATTTGTTGTCACCTTATTTTTCACTGTTGCAAGTACTTCTTGTAATTGGGTTTCCAATAATTGAATCCTACCTGATAGCAGAATATTTTCATTTAATAAATATTCATTTTGATCCTTCAGGCTTTGCTGATCCTCTGCCCACGTATCCAATGGTATAGCTGAACGTTTAATAATTTTCGATGGTTTTATAGCAGGGTTCTGTATGCTTTCATCTAACGCACGTGTAGAGTGAACGGGAACCATTTCTACTTCCACTTCACTATCACTGTTTTCGCCCATTTTACTTTTATTTTTTTTCACAATTTCACTTTAACTATACAATGTCACAGTTCCTGGGGCCCTATAAGGTGCCCCAGTTAATCGATTCACAGTTTTTAAACAATCAATACGATGTTATGTGTTTATTGCACAAAAAACGGGGAAAAAAAATTATTTTAGTTAAATCGCTTATAATGCGATTTTTAGACCAAATGCAAAAAAAAAAATTAATAATAATAATTAAATTATTTTTTATGACTTTTATTTTTTATTGATTTCCGAGGCGAACACGTCTTTACTTGACGATGGTTAGAACACCGATATTGCGGTGTCTCACTTAGCAAATGAATTTTTTTTTTTAGATTTTTGATGTTTGTATCATCAAGCAGATTATATTTGGAAGATTATGTATGTAAGTACTATATACTAGTACATATACCGTTTATGTACTCAAAAGTATTTAGCAATACCAATAATAGACAATAAAATATAAAATATTGCATTTTTATATACAAGGCATCTTGCTACTTATCCAAATGCAATATTGTACCTATGTGACTATAAAATTTCTCTATCTACTATATGTTTCGTATTTGTATAACTTTGCTAGTAGTAGGCAATTAGGCAAAGACAACCTGCAGAAAACCCTAAATATTATGTACAGCAAGCACATACAAGTACGAGTATATAGCCAAAATTGTAATATACATAGGCATGCGATTTGGAATAGGAAAAATTGATTTTAACATCACTTAAAGAAGCGAAAAAAAATTAGGTTGGAACTAAAGTTCCAATTTTATTGTCAATTCAAATTTTATCTTCAGTACTATGATTCGATAATCGTTACAAAGTATTCATTGATGAATGCTTCTCAGATTGCCCCGGTACCTTCTGACCCGTCGGCGGATCCATAAAATCACCGTCCTGATACCTTAGCGCCACCAACTTTATGGGTGAAAACTTGAGGAGACTTTGCTCTAAGTCGTCGTCCTCGTCTTTTCCCGATGACGCTTCGGTTTGTGGGAAAAATCGTGCAGTTGGACGTGTTTGCTTACCTCCGAATTTTGGCTGAGCAAAAACTAACCGCTTCAATTGCTCCCTTCCTGCTTCTGCTGACAGTTCCTTGCTTTTTAGCTGGGCAACTATGGTGATTACTTGTCGCAGGGCCTTTGACCAACTCGCTGACTTGGCGTAGAACGTTGGTGAAATTGCGCTCCGATACACCCGTCCTTGGATATGCTCTAGTCGGGCTTCAAAACGAGGGCTTATCTTCACTTCAGGTTTTTCTGAGACAACACACAGCTGCTGGTAGATCTCCAGTAGCTTTTTCAAGTAAATTTTTGTTTCGGTTTGGGGTTGTATACGAGCCGCTACATGGGCTTCTTGGTGTTTTTGGCAATTGTCTGCCTGTTCTTTCTCCCCTGCGGCATTGGTTCCCGCAGCTCAGTAAGTTAAACGGAACGGTGTGGGTTTTAGGATACCTGGATATTGGCCTAGATTGCCGCATTAAAAAAAAAACAAAAAAAAAATTGGAGAAAGGTCAAATGGGGTATCGGACCCGAACATGGTGGTGTTATGTCATCATAAGAATTGGGGTACCTTCGTGGTTGTTAATTTAAGTATTTAGGGAAACATAGTTACCCTAAATACTTGTCATTACCCGACACAACAAAAAAAAAAAAATCAAAAGAAAAATAATTCACAAGCAAACTGTTCTTGTGCAATTGACTTTATACATCAAATCAGCCGGATGAGGACCTTAGCAGAAACGAAATGTCTCGCCTGTGGCCAGGGTTACTTTCGATGCTTCCGCTCTTCGCTTATGCTCGGAGCAGCCAAGGGACCTCGCTAGTGTTTGATGTTTTTCCCGGTTTTAACAGGTCTCATGAATTATGAATTATACTTGCCAGTGGTTCTGCACGTGCCTTATGTTGAATTACACAAAAAATCACAAAAATCTAAGTCTAATAATTTTTAATAAAATAAATTTATTTAAAAAAGCACAAATCTAAACTAAATACACAAGAACTTTTAATTTTAACTTCTTTTTAACTTCTCGCACTATTTATTATGTGCTATTTGTTCTATTAATTCATTAAAATACTCCGTTTTATTTTATTTTTGTTTTTAATTTTATTTATACACAAGAAATCAACTATGTATATATATATTTTTTTTTAACTTCCCAAACGTTGTCTCCAAAATCAAAAACTAGAAATTTATTATAAACTCGACTCCCTTGTTAAAAAAAAAATCTCGCACCACCACAACGAACGCCAGAACGCTCTGAAAGAATCTTTTATCATCTCTGTTTTTCATTTGCATCAATTTATATTGATGCAAACGAGAAACATATAACAAAAAATATTCCACTAGAGCGCATTGCTTCGCACACACTCGGTGCACATTGGTCTCACTCTCTCATTTAATCGACGATCGCGTGGCATTATGGTAGGGAGAAACACGAGAATTAAAAAAAAACCACGTTCACACGGTGGAAAATATTTTAGTACAAGAAATGACGCGTGTTCGTACACAGGTGGCATTACTATCAGACACAACACGAGATTCGCCATAGAAATAAATAACCAAGAATGTTCGTAGGCAGGGAAATGATTGTTATGACACAAAAAAAGTCGTAACAAGATTATGGACATAGATCTTGCAACCCGACGTTCTTCTGGTTGATTAGAATGTGGCAAGGCATGGACCCATGTGTTAAGTGTCTCTTATTAGGTTATTGACTCGCGTATCATTAGATTTCTCAATTAATTTAAACGATTCGTCGATTTTGGATAAGATGACGTTTAATCCATTTTCACACGTATTACAGAACCATCTCAAACCAGTCACATCATTCATCACTAGGTTCATTGCTTTCCTTACATCGTTAGGAAATTTCTTTAGCAGCTTAGTTGAGTTGGCAGTGGCACATCTATAATCAATAACGCTATTACATAAGTAGCCCCCGCATGAAAAAAATCATTCGTCGACAACTATAATTTCGCATTCAATGCATTTGTTTTCGATTGACATCATTAATTCACTTTACGATATATTAAAAAAATTGAAGTTAGCACGTTTTTATTAAATCGCACACTATTATTAAGTCACTGGTACTTAAAAAAATCCACTTTGATTGTCAGCGATTTTAAACTAGAGTAACATTCTCTTTAATTTTGTTGAAGTATGAATGTACCGTCATACTGTCAGTTTGTTTAACGAGAATAGTTTGTAAAACGAGAATAGTTTTTATCTCTTGAAAACCTTGTGGGTTTCCAGCCAGACATAAAGCGTCTTTAGCTCTACCCTTGATTTTGTGATTTTGTGTCATTTGATGTGCTTCTGCACCTCTTTCTGCTAAATTGCCCGCTGGTTTTTGTTGCTAAAAGGCGGAACCTCAATCCTCTGGGCGGTTTAAACCGTTAGCCTGAGATGCACTCTATAATAATTTCACATATAAAACTCGCGGATTCACTTTGTCTAATTTATTTGCACTGTTTTACACTTACACTATCACAATACTAACCGAGCAGGCGGCTGCGCCAGTTAAATTTCTCGCAAAAAAAAAACTTTAAAAAAAATAATTTTCCAAATTTATTTAACAATTTTATTTGACTTGTAACAACATTGAGTTAGATCTAAAAAACTGAAATATAAAATTTACTTTAACAATGCTTGTGCGTCTACATATTTCCCTTGTAAATGCGATCGGGTTCCGGTTGCAATGATGGGGGCAATGTTCGACACCTCGTGAGAACATTGTAGCCTTGAAGTATTTCTTTGATAACTATTATTTTGACACGCATTTACCAAACACTTTGCACATACACATGTGCATGAAAACATTGATTATTTTAAATTTCACTCAAATTCTCTATTATTTTTACTCATATGTAAATAAAAATATGGTGTATCAACTTGATCACATCAACATTTATTATTTACATTAAAAAAAACTCTTAATTACTATCATAGAAATAGATTATATAACTGTATTTTTGGAATACAACCAAAATTTTCGCGTTGCCTATTATCTATTATCTACTTTCGATCGACCCGACTTGGCGATCAAATTATGATTGTCATCATTCCACCTCTTCTTTCTCGTCTTTCCTTTCATGTCCTGCTTAATCATGTCCGAAATTTACATCTTATATTTGCCAAAACATCTTCTCAACGACATCTTATTCCCTCTTATGATGATCGTAGAAAGTTTTAAGGGATTTTCACTCTTTTCCTCCCCTAAATGTATGCTGCTCGAGCACAACGTCTGCCTTTATGATGGGTGCCCATTCGATTAGGACAATAAATAAAAATGCAGCAACAACCAATTGGTATTATAGCGGCTTTATTTCTTTGTCAACAGACGGGTTTTTAAGGTGGGAACGGAATCCTATAAGATTGAGTCGGATAGGAAAACAAGGAAGGGAGAGTTAATGGTGAATCCGACAACCCATTAATCCCTACCATGCAACCGTTACACCATTTCCTTTAAGGTTGTAATTTGTGGTTCTGTTTCTTTCAAATCCCAGTGTTTAGAGAGCTCTGCAAACAGTACAGATTCAAACTGGGAAACCTGGGGCGGTATGTTGTACCATCACTTCGATCGAAAAAAGTCGAAATTCGAAAAAAGTCGAATCGAAAAAATTAAAGTTGTATCATTTTTGCTTTTCGAAAATGATACAACATAGCGCCATTCGACTTTATTCGAATTTCGATTCGAAGTGATGGTAAAACATCTATTGATCCCGGGACGCCGAAGGCTAACGCCACAGTTTATGCTCGAACAAAATCTATATGAATTTGGATGAATCTCTGGGATACCGGCGGAAAAATTCCCAAAGCCATTGTTTGGGACCACCCAGTGATGTGCCTTGTCACCTTAAATTTCTGGCATTCTAAAGAATTTTGTGCCAATGTACGTACGTTTTTATGTGGTGTAGTTCAGATAAATTTCTTTGCGATCATTTTTGCTGAGGTGGAAATTCCTGGGTGAAGCAAGAGTTGTGAATTGACTCAAAAAGTGTTCTCCGACAAGTAAATAATAATATCTCATTCGTATTGTATTTATATAACAAAGGGTGCAGCTGGGGTACCATATATAGTGTTTTGTAATAGCACTATATCACTCACCCTGCAGATATGGGCTCACCCGGTGAATATTGGTAAATATTGAAAATTTCTTAATTTTTGAATGTGACATGGCATGTTACTGTATTTCTTGATGACGATGGTATTGTTTTGATTTCGTCTGTCACGTATACTGGTTTTAGTCGGTCAATGGCAATTGATTCTCTCTTACCCCTGTAATCAATTACGTAATATTTTCGCAATTTTCGCAGTACTTTAAAGGGTCCCTCGTATGGTGGTGTTAATCCCGTTTTAACTTTGTCCACTCGAATGAAAACAAAGTCACAGTCAGTTAATTCTTTCGGGATGTAAATATTGCTCTGAGGGGTATTGCGCGTATCTTTAGGAACGACATTACGCATCGACTCGCGCAACTTTTCGACTAGTGAAGTTGGATCTGCCGATTGCGTGGGGCTAGAATGTATTACTAGTTCTCCTGGGACCTTTAGTGTCTGTTCATAGACAAGATCAGCAGGAGTACATCCAAGATCAGACTTTATCGACGTTCTAATTCCAAGAAGTACGAATGGCAGTTCTTCGCTCCAATTGATGGTGTTCGATCTAGCAAATATTGATGTTTTTAAATGGCGATGCAAACTTTCTATCATTCCGTTTGCTTGGGGGTGGTACGTTGTTGTGCGTATTCTGTGAGTACCTAACAATTTTGCCAATTCTTTAAACAGATTGCTCTCGAACTGACTACCTTGGTCAGTGGTTATCTCCAGGGGAATGCCAAATCTCGAAATATATTGGTCTATGAAAGCTCTTGCTACGGTGGAAGCTCTCATATCAGCTAAGGGAATTGCTTCTGGCCAGCGTGTAAATCTATCGATTATTGTTAGAATATAAACCTTTTCGTTCGACGGAGGTAATGGCCCTGCTAGGTCCAAGTGTATATGTTCGAATCTGCCAGAAGGAATATTAAACCGCCCGTATTCAGAGTGCATATGTCGGTTAACTTTTGACTTCTGGCAAGCGATGCATGTTTTGGACCAGTACCCCGTATCTATATTCATATTAGGCAAAAAATACTTGAACGAGATAAGCTTTCGTATGGCACGATCTCCTGGATGAGAAAGTCCGTGCAGCATCTCAAAGATATTTCGACTCATTTCATCTGGAATGTAGGGGCGTTTTGTACTGGTAGAAGTGTCGCAATAAAGAGAAATACCTGATCTAAAATCTGGTACGAGTTCGAGCTTGCATCTTGTACTACGGGTGTTTTTGTTTTGTTCTAACAGAGTTTTAAGCTCATCATCCGTTGCTTGTAGTGAGGCTAATTTCTTTAAATCGAGCGCAGTATGGCAAATCGTAGATAGTTCGGATTCATTTGGTCGTGACAAAGTATCTGCTACAACGTTACTTTCACCTTTCACATATCGTATATCCGATGTAAACTGAGATATGTAATCGAGTTGGCGGCTCTGTCGAGGACTGCGTTCCGACTTAACGTTTATGAAAAATTCTCTACCTTCGACGAAACAACGAAAATGTTTAATCGCGCAATAGATAGCCAAGAGCTCTCTGTCAAAAGCAGAATATTTCTGTTGGGGAGGTGAAAGCTTTTTGGAAAAGAAGGAAAGAGGTTTCCAATTCCTACCATGTAGCTGCATGAGAATGGATTGTGACCATGTATTGGAGCTAGATGTTCGGCTAAGTGAGGGATGAAGCGATGATAATAATTAATCATGCCACGAAACGCTGCACTTGAAAGGATTTGATTGCCAAGATTCGATCCGCAGATGGTTTGACACCATTTTTGGTGATTTCATGGCTAAGAAAATTTAAGGAAGCTGCACCGAATTCACATTTTGACCATTTGATTGTGAGACCATAATCTTCTAAACGTGCGAATAAAATATTTAAATGATTTCGATGTTCTGATTCGTTTTTGCTGCCCACTAATATTTCGTCGATATAAACATATACAAAATCGAGACCTTTTGTTAATTCGTCCATTAGTCGTTGAAATGTCTGTGCTGCGTTTCTCAATCCGTATGGCATTCTCGTAAACTCGTACATGCCAAACGGTGTGGTAATGGCGGTTTTGCAGATGTCCTCTTTCGCGACTGGTATTTGATGATAAGCGCGTACGAGGTTAATTTTTGAGAAAATGGTGCAGCCTTGAAGGTTAAGGGAGAAATTTTGGATATGTGGATGGGGGGTACCTGTCGGGTATGGTAATTGCGTTTAATCGGCGGTAATCCCCGCAAGGTCGCCAGTCGTTGCTGTCACGTTTCGGCACTAAGTGTAAAGGCGAAGCAGCACTGGAAGAACTTGGTCGACATAATCCTATAGACTCAGCATGTATTCGAATTCGGTTTTTGCGATTTTATGTTTTTCACCATCTAACCGTCTTGGACGTGAAAATGGAAGATGGCCTTCTGTGACAATGCGATGTTTGACACTGTGTTTCGTGGGAACGTCATAACGAGGTTCTTGTGTTAAGCTCGAGTATTGACGAAGAAGTTCACCATATAGACCATCAATAGAAAACAATCGAGGTGTAGTCTCGTCGAAGATAGTTTCATTTACTGCGCTGACTGATAGTTGTGTGAAAGTATCCAGTAATCGTTTCTATTTCAAATCCACTATCAATCCAAACTTTACGAGAAAGTCAGCACCGATTATAGGTCTAGTGACCGTGGCGACAATAAATGGGTGTTGGAATTCGCGACGTAAACCTAAATCTACATGTAACAGCTTTTTCCCGTATGTAGTAATAGTGGACCCGTTAGCTGCGACTAATCGAGTTTCTGAATCATGCGGAAGATTTTTATAATAAATTTTTGATACAACTGAAATGTCCGCGTCAGTATCAATGAGAAATCGTAACTTGGTTTTCGGACATCTAATAGTTAGGCGACGATTGTGTAATGTCCCATCGCTCGTCGCTTGTACTAAGGGACGACTTAGTTTCTCGCATTGGGTTGTGCCTGCGAGTTAGGCTTTTTCCCATATGTACAACCTTCACATTTTCTGGTTTGGTTACGAAACCTAGTTGTCAATTGATCAATAGATTTCTGCAGGCTTGTGAGTGAAATTTCTGATTGATCTTTTGATTTCGAATGTTTTGCAGATCCTTGTTCGAAAGCATTGTAAACGTAATTAGGTTTGTTTATTTCGAATATACGATCAGCGAATTTTATAAGTTCGTTAATTTTATCGGTCTCACGTATTGCTACTATAGACTTGATTGAATCCGGTAGTCGACTTAACCAAAGGGTTTTTAGAAGTTCAGCATTCACAGCAGTCGAGGAACCTGCCTTCTCCTCGAGATGCCTGTAAAAGTCTGAAGGAGTGAAATCACCCATATCGGTAGACTTGAGAAGATTTTCAATTCTTCCTTGTTCTGACATGGATCGACGTTTAATTCGTACTTATTTGTGTCAGGCGGATTGCGTACGATATTGGCTACAGGAGCTATAATATCCATTGACAGGTGAGCGATGGCAAAATTGAATCGGTTTTCGTCAGTTGTGATTCGTTTGATTTTTACCAAGGACTCAAGTTGCTTAAACCACAATTCTGGAAGATCCCACCAAAATTGCGGTATTTGTGCCGCTGCTTCATTCACAGAAATTTTCTTTTCGTCCTCGTTATCAGACATTTTAATTTATTTAATAGAAATTATCGGGAACGTTTCGAAAAATGAAAATGTTTGAACAAAGTTGCGTAATCGAATGTAAATTTGTATAAATTATAACGTGGGAAATTAAAGTAACGCGAAACGAATGAGAAATTAATAAATTACTAGGTGGAGGGGCACAGCAGACGTGGCACAGCAGAAATCATATTTATTGCAAATCTACAGCAAATATGTCGTTGTGTTCAACTACACCGAAAAAAAAAATTGAGTAAATATAACGAATCCTGGTGTTCATTTAACAAAGCCATCGTTCATATACAGCCGACAAACTATTAATTAATTTAATATCATGAAGTTAATTGAACATCAAAAAATTCTTCAATAACGTGTAATAAATCCAATTAAAGTTCTTTTACATAGTTTTTTACTCGATATGATTTTTTATTACATTAAGGAATATTAATTATTTTAGATTATGCCGAGATATGAATTTTCTTTATATTAAAAACATATTAGTTAGAAATGTTTAGCTATTTTAAAAACTATTAATTACATTAAAGAATACTTTTTAAATGCTAACCAGATTTTCAAAAACATTTAATTAGAATTAGTAACATTCGTTAACTATTGATAAAAAAAACAAGTAAACTTCGTTAGTTTAAAATCCTCTTTGTTTTATACTGCACCGCGAATCGAATTTTTCCAGTACTAAAAGGGTTTGCAGCTTGGGTTTCTAATCATCAATACACAATTTAAACAAATTTTTATGTAAACAGAATATGTCTTTATTTCTTTTTTATAAAAATATAAAATATATATTCGGTATATTCAATTATGAATTTTAAAACACATTGTCGTCAATTTGAAATTCGTTAAAATAAGGCTTTTATTTCGTTCTAACAATCATTTGAAAGCACAAACAAACAAAACTTTTGTTTATTTCGGTGTACTTTTAATTAATAAGTGTACCACCATATAAGTTTGGAGTAATTCTCCTTGAATGATGAGAATCGAAATATTCTAACTAAAAATATTTTTTAAATATTCTAAAATATTTTATGATTTAACTATTTGTTTAATTTGTTTAAATAATTCAAAGTTTTAATTATAATAAATTTGGTCACAAATGTATAATAAAATAAATTAAAAATTCTAAATTCCAAATTTATTTTATAAAATAAAAATTCTGATTCAAAAATAAAAATTCTCAAATATTTAAAGCTTAGTTTAAAGCTATTGCTGCATCTGCGCATTTTCAAGTTTTTTTATTAGTAAATTAACAGAAGGGAATGCATCGTCGAAAGGAGTATCAATTTTGTATAAAAATCGTTGTATGAATTGCCAAACAGGTTCACTTTCTGAAGGGTATTTTATATTAAATACTTGAAATAATTTGAAGACACAATCCAATGCAGCAAGTGCACTTGCGAACTTGTACTTAATATTATCCCAGTAAAAAAAAAACTGATTCGGCGAATAAAAACTTTCACCAACGACAAAGATGAATGGTTGTAACTGTTGTTTATGGCTGGATTTTATACTCAGTTGATTACTAATGTATCTGTCAACATCGCTTGTGGATGGTAACAAAACCATGAATGAATTTTGCGAATCTTTTATTGTATATTTAATGAGTTTCTTGGTGCATCTCATTAGAGTTTTATTTGTAGGTTTAATCAAAGCGTGCAATAATAACAGCGTTATACAAGTTCTAGAATCTGAAATGATATTTGAATAATAAATTGGTATTATTTTATTGGTTTGATTAATAATGTTTTATTATACCTGGCGTAACAAATTTTTGTAACTTAAAATCATTTAGCAATTTCTTAGAAATCGGTTCTATGATTTTGGCTTCCATAATAGGAAGAATGTTGTTGCAAAATCTGTCAAATTTTATAAAAATGTTATCGACGTCAGGATACAAATATTGAAAATCAATATCGATCAGTTTGGGTCCATATGCCTGTGTGTATGCTGGCCATTCACGTATTATTGATTCAACGTTCTTGTCCTTACTTAAGGTCTTGATCCATTTCAAGCGATATTCCGATGTGGTCGTCCATTTTGATAGAATTGCTTCAATTTCTGTATCGTCCCTATTATATTTTAATTCTTCAATTAATTGCCGCAAATCAGTAGATATTGATGTTAATGCTTAAAAAGTTGAATTTATGTAAATAATTTGAAATTAATTTATTTTAGTATTCTTACTTTCAGGAATTTCGCTAGGTGCTTTAATATGTGTATGCCGTTTACGTTTTGGTAATAGCTCTCGCAATTTAGCCATTCGGTTATTGTAACGGTCATATAGTTGACCTTTAGCCTTTTTTTTGTTTCTCCGTTGGAAATAAACAACCTGGAATTGTAAACATTTGATAAAATTCATACTCTTCACACATCTAAATGTATTTACTGAAGTTTCACCGGGAAATAGTTGCTCTATTTGGTTAGCCATTGCCTCACATTCATTAACCCCTAATGATAATTTATTATTAATGTAGTAAGTTACAATTTCGTCAATTAAAATGGCTCGGTTATGATCCGACAAAACGTTATTCTGCTCCGGTAGTTTAAGGATAAATTTTCCATGGGGCGTTTGTTGTAGTATAAAAATCAAAGAAATCTGTTGAAATAAATTTAGTAAGTTTCCATTCTAAAAGATATATATTGTTATTCTTACATTTCCCGAGTCGCTGTTTGCATCCTGAGCATTCTGATCGGGTAACACATGCAACTGATTAAAGTAATTTCTTGATTTTTCTGCATTATTGTCTGTAGTAATATCTCGTACACCCTAAAGAAGACCGTAAATTTTAAAATTTCACTCTTATATATATATATATATATATATATATATATATATATATATATATATATATATATATATATATATATATATATATATATATATATATATATATATATATATATATATATATATATATATATATATATATATATATATATATATATATATATATATATATATATATATATATATATATATATATATATATATATATATATATATATATATATATATATATATATATATATATATATATATATATATATATATATATATATATATATATATATATATATATATATAATATTATATATATATATATATATATATATTATATTATATATATATATATATATATATATAATATTATATATATATATATTATATATATATATATATATATATATATATATATATATAATATATTATATATATATATATATATATATATATATAT
>OW052223.1:4492502-4495002 GCA_932526605.1 Nephrotoma flavescens
TTATTACCTACGTGAGCTGTTATTTAACACCAAACGAACCGATAGATGGCTTTCGAGCAAAAATTGATTGTCTGGAAGATAAGGCTCGAGAAATGGAGGGCCCGATAATCATTGCCGGAGACCTTAATGCAAAGGCTCTGGAGTGGGGCATGCATGTAACGGACACCAGAGGGCAGTATATTCTAGCCATGTCTGAAAGGCTAGGATTAACGGTGATGAATGAGGGGGAGAGTTTCAACGTTCAGAAGACCTGGTTATGCCGAAACAATTCCAGACATCACTCTGGCCTCAGATGCACTGGCTCGGTACGTCATAGGGTGGCGAGTAATAGAAGATTATACCGGGAGCGACCACCAGTACTTAACGTATACTGTACAGAGGGGACCACGACGGGCCACCTGCAGTAATCAACGGGCGATAGGATATAATGTTAAGCAGCTGTCTCAACAAAATCTAACAGCAAGCGTCGAAGCTGGAAAAAATGCCGTACTGCAGGAAACTGGATCACCTGAAAAACTGGCGAGGACCACAATGCGGTTAGTGAAACAGGCATGTAACGCAGCAATGCCGAAAAAAAGTAGCTCGAGAGCTCCAAAAGTAGCTCTGGTGGACTACTGAAATCGCAACCCTAAGGAGACGCTGCCTGTACTTGAAACGATTAGTCACCAGGGCCAGGAGAAGAGACGGGTATGTAGCAGAACACGAGCGTGAAGATTACCGGACAGCCAGGCGTGCGCTCAAAGCTGAAATTAATAAAAGCAAGCGCCGAAAGTGGGAAGAGCTTAAGCGTGACGTGGACACGGAACCATGGGGCTTAGGGTACAAGATCGTAATGCGAAAGCTCGGTTCACAAGTACCCACCCCTATAATGGAAGCGACACAAATGTGGAACATTGTCAATTCTCTTTTTCCATACCATGAAGTAAACGGCCGGCCACCCTGCCCCGACAAACCGGAAGAAATACCGCTCTTTACCACGGAAGAGCTACGTGAGGCAGCGTATTCGCTACAAAACAGAAAAGCGCCAGGACCAGATATGATTCCAGCAGAAGCCCTAAAAGTGATCGCCAGATATCATCCAGAGGTACTGCTTAAGACATATAATCACTGCCTGAGAGAAGGAGTTTTCCCAAAGGTTTGGAAAACCCAGCGCCTGGTGCTAATAAGCAAAAAGAATGGCAACCCGACAGCGTACAGACCATTGTGCATGCTGGATACAGCGGGCCAAACTGCTTGAGCGCCTTCTGAAACCAAGGCTCGCAGCGGCAATCCAGGAGGCAGGAGATTTATCCCCTAAACAATACGGTTTCCGGAAAGGACGGTCTACGGTTGGAGCTATAGATGAAGTGGTGAAAGCGTTTCATAAGGGAGCAACAGGGGAATCACTTCTCAAGGAAGTTTGTGCTACTAGTGACTCTAGATGTGAAGAACGCTTTCAATTCCGCAAGGTGGCCAGATATATTGTCAGCACTAACGCACGTTTTCCGAATACCGGCCTACCTGCTGAGAATGATTCATAGTTATCTCCAAGACAGGACACTTATCTTCGAAACTGAGCAGGGGCAATGCAGAAAGGAAATAAAAGGTGGAGTTGCCCAAGGATCCATCCTTGGTCCTGATCTTTGGAACATAGTGTATGATGGAATCCTACGTATGGAGATGCCGGACGGTGTATTTATGGTGGGCTACGCGGATGACATTGCGGCAATCATAAGCACTCGTAACATGGAAGAAGCGCAACGGAAAATAAATCAGGTGATGCGGAGGTGTACGAGTTGGCTACAAGATCATGGCCTCAGCCTAGCAACTGAGAAAACGGAACTAGTACTTCTTACAAGACGCCAAGTAAATACCGAGGTAACGTTCCAAGTCAACAACCAAGAAATTATGACCAAACAAGACGTAAAATACCTCGGAATGCACTTGGACACGAAAATGACATTCTGGGAACACATAAGGCAAACAGCAGAAAAGGCAACAAAAGTCTCATTTGCGTTAAGCAGATTGATGATGAACATAGGCGGTCCTGTTGCAAGCAAGAGGAAGCTATTAATGGCCGTTACAAATTCAATCCTCCTGTATGGATGCGAAGTATGGGCCGATGCACTCAAGATAGGAAAATACAGGAAAAAAATGGCAACCGTTCAACGCCGTGGTGCACTCAGAATATCAAGCGCATACAGGACGGTATCCGAGTCCGCTGCCCTGGTCATCGCCGGTACAATCCCCATCGACCTAATGGCACAAGAGAGGAAGGAGAACTTCGAAAATGAAAATAGCAGTACTGCTGGAAATGCAAGAAGGCGTCAAACCATACAACTATGGCAACAAAGGTGGCAAACAGAATGCCGCGGCAGATGGACGGCAATATTAATTAAAAATTTGTATATATGGATGGATAGGAAACATGGGGAAGTAAACTACTTCCTCACCCAATTCCTGTCGGGTCACGGGTACTTCTGCATGTATCTACACACAATAGGAAAACTCGAAAATTCCT